>MU224061.1:768702-824700 GCA_018584345.1 Thuja plicata | reverse complement strand
GTCCCATGAAGGGACATGTCTCTCCTAGCCTCATTCCCAATATAAATGAAAGAGAGATTGTTGCATTTGGAAAACACATACAACATAGAGTGCTATTACATTTGCAGCTATCCTAAAAACTTAACAATAAGGTGCCATAGATATCTGCACATAATATCTAATGTATTTCACACCCAAGGCCAGCTCTCTTATTGAACAATTCGATCTTCAATGGCTGGAGTAATTCGCATCCCAAAGATAATTATAATTGCTCAAGAATAGATCGCTGAATGTATTGAAACTTGCAAGGAAGAACAACACATTATGTTTTCGGTATGTTCTATTCCAAGAATCAAATTCATATATATATATATATATATATATCTGTGTGTGTGCTTTTTATATAAAGTTGCACAATCATAGATATAATAATTAAAGGGTAATAATAATAATCATATTATTATTTATTAATTGTCCTTTAATTATCCAATAGATAATTGTTGATTTTAGCCGTAAAGGCTATAATATTAACAAAGACTTCCAAACACTATTTAGCATGCAAACTCACAATATTCTTCATGTAATAGTTGAAAGAATATTATGTGATCTTCGCATTGTTATTCATTTCTCTAGGATGTAAAATGAAAAGAAATGATAAATACTTGGTCCATATGTAGAATAGGAGCTTTTGGAACTGCTTCCATGAGCCACTTGGGCTATTGATTGGAACAATCAGCAATCTTCTTCTCACAATCTGATTCCTTTACCTTGCAAACTCGTCTATTTTTCATTTCAGTCAATGTCTAGAGTGTATTTGCAATCTGAATATATGCAGAAGAGTGGTTCTTACCCATTTGCTCAGATAAGTTTGTCCGTGGTTCTCAGAAATTCGCTCAGGTCTCCCCGGGACTGAACTGGGTGTGGTTTGGTTCAAACCACCCCCAGGCGGACCAGACCCTGTCCGGACCCATAGGCGGACCAGACCAGAACCACGTACCAGTTCGTAACATGGCTGGTCTGAGAGCCTAGGGGGGTGAATTGGACATCCTAGCTAATTATCAATATATTGAATTAAATGAATTTAGTATTCAAGTAAATTGTTACTAATTAATAACATTTTCATGATTGTATGACTATTAAAAAAAATTGTTATACAACATTATTTTATATGAGTACTAATAATAGTCCTTATTAAACTTTGTTTATTGTGTTATTTTTTATTATTGTTTAATATTTTAAAATATTTACTTTAGATGATTAATTATTAATATATTAAATTGAATGTATTCCATTGATTTTTTTTTGATAGGCAATGGCTGAGGCCTTATATTTTTCCTTTTTTATTAATTATAATAATTTTTACATCCCCGTTCAAAGTGGGCACCGAGGAAAAAGAATGGGGTAAAGAAAAACCCTCGGTATGCCCCGTGACTTAAGAGTCCAAAAAACTACTATATTTTACAATGCCCGTTATAATTACCGGGGTTACAATGGGGAGGACAAAGGCCTCTTGTTACAATTCAGAAGTATCTTTAGTACCGAGGAATATCCAACTACTGGGTTAAATACATCGAGGCTTTACTGTATAAAGATATCTATTACACAATATGCTGATTCCTTTGTGGTGGCTACTATCTCTCGAACTAGTCTCTGTGATGCTGTCTCGAGATACCAGACGTTCTTTCTTCTTCTCTGCTTCAGGGTTAGTCTATTAAAACAAATATAAACCTTAATAATACGAATTTAGAGAATGTACCTGTTGTTTTGGTTGGAGATACCCAATTAAGATGGATCTTCCAATATCCTTCAGGTCTGGTTGTTAGTAACAGAAAAACAACCAGCCCAAGAGGTAACATCTTTTGTCGTGCTTTTAAAATAAACATATTGTAAATTCCATAATTACCACTCTTTTGCTAATACAACACTCTAAATACTTGTAATGATAAGGTTAGCATTTTGGTGTTTCTACAAACAAAAAACTAAACCATATCTGGTTAATGGAATCAGATATGCTTCTATTCGATACAAAACTTTTTTCAGTTATCAAACTCCATTAATCATGGAATCCTTTTGTACTTTTTCGGAGACACTGACCAATTTCATGCAGTTTGTTTATAGACTAAAGAAAGAGTATAACTATGTTACTCTGAATCAGGATGCAAACTACCTCAGATAGTTGCTACATGAGAAAGGGGGCCTCCATACTAGTCAGATCCAAAATTAATACTAATTTTTTATAGACATTGCCTAAAAGATCCGAGGGTTGAAGGAGACTTTGTTAGCTAAAGTGAATTAAACACAGGTGAATTCTTCATTTTCCTCGAGTCCAAGAAGCCATTTAATGAGAAGATACCAAATTATCATATAGTAACAAAATAACACTATTCAGAGTTTAGACATTTTTTGCCTGTAAACACTCTTATGAATCATAATCATACATAAAATAAAATTTAGGTCCTGCACTAATAATCCCATATTTTCATCTTCAATCTTTTAGTGAGTACCCTCATATAAAATGAGATAACATGTATAAAAAATATTCATATATCAATATATATATATATCTTATATATATCTTATATATATATCAATATATATCTATATCTATATATAATTATATATGTATATCTTTGTAATAATCTGATTAGTCCCCATTATGCATAAATCCAGAGTACAACAATATCTTCAAATTTTTTTAAACTTGCTAGAAAATCCTTACAAAAATCATTAGAAGGTCTTTTCAGAAGTATATCCTGAAAATTTGTGGAAATAAAAGAAAACTATGTAGGAATGTAAATTTTCCTTGTATCTATCACAAGACTTACTTAATTCTATTTCTTCAGTTTTAAAACAGAAAAAATGGACAAAAGATTAGTACTCTGATTCTTTCTTAATACTCTGTGTTTGATTCACTAAAACCTTCTCTATCTATGTTGCCCACATCATTCTCCCTTAAGAAACATTAGAACCATTCTTCCTCCAACCTGGAGGGCAGAGGCAATAAATATAGCGGGAATGTCAGAATTAACTCTATAGTGATATGTATTCGTGATGAATTCCTTGCCTAGAATCCTGTATACTGTTCAAAGGACCAAGTTATGGGTGCTTAACATGATTTTGTTTCATTGTTTTAATGGAAATTTCTTCATCAAAGGCAATCTGAGTCTTTGAACTTTTGAGTTTGATTGCTGTAGACATTTTCTGAAGATGGGAAACACAGGAAGGAGGTTTGGAAAGATTAATCGTAAGAAGGTCATATATAGCCTCAGATGTCTTTTCAGTTCCCGTAGAGGGAGGGTAACCGTTTTTTACCGGCTAACTAAATACTACCTACCTTAGGGGAATAGGAATATAATCGTTCATCCTCTTAATCAATTTTAGAATGTCTAAATTGTTTTAGACCCTGAACATGCTCGTTTGTTCAATAATTTATGGTTGTGTAATTACATAGGTGGCCATTTCATCCTAATCGGGGCATATCCTTCGGTTTGTAACTATCCTTTTATCTTAAATTCAAAAACAAAGTGACAAACCTAATCTTTGTACCCACATTAATATGCTTTGCATTCGAAAGACCCCAGTGTCCTTTGTTTAGTCCAAGCATAATCAATATATATAAATATGTCTGTGACTATATATTTATATATATATATGTATACTATAACAATCTGAATCTATCTCTTTATTCGGGGATAAACTGGTGAAACTGTTGTACATATAGTGTTTTGTTCCTATAAGGTAGTCTATGATTCTTATCAATCAGGGTAGACTTCTACAGTTCTTTGCCACCCTTATTCGTCTTAAATCAATAGGGGCATGCCTATAATAGAGTCATCCTATTTCCTTCAATCAGAATATAGCTATCCATACTTAATGCACATCTTATCTCTGTTGTCTAGAATGTCAATATTAAAAAACCTATCAGTTCATTCCATATTAGAAAAGGGCGAATTTCGGTAAGCTTCTACTAAACACTAATTCATAAATGACTATCTGAAGCATTTGCCATAGACAATAAGATGAAAATTTTTATTTAATGTCTATCTTCTTGGGAGATCTTAAGGATTTATATATTCTTCTATTCCTGGATCCGAAAAAATCTTAATCTTTTTAATCTTAAGAATGGTAAGACTTATTTAAACGGCCATATATCCATCGCCTATTATATAATACCAGCATTAAGAGTTCAAATATTAACCTCTATAATATTAATCCTTAAGAGATTATCTGCTCATTCCCTTCTATACAAAACGGGAGAGTCTATTAACCTTCTGTTACATACTTTATATTTAAGAAATTATCTGTACGTCCCAAATATATACCAAAAAGAAGAGTCTATTGACCTACTAGTACACACTAATCTATAAAAGACTTATTAATATCTACTGTTATTATGTCTCCATTTTCTTCATCTATTTACGTTTGATGATGATGATGAGTTCGTCCGATTCCTCATTCTCCTCTTCTTCATTTTTGGTCATCGCAACCTTGCCCTTAGTATGATTCTTTACATCTTTTTGCCAACTGTTTTTGGCAATAACGAAGGCTATGACTTGAATGCTATTAAGATTGACATTCCCCATTGAGGCAGGGACATGATAACCCTCCTCCTGGAGATATTTGCAAAACCACGTGTCGTTAGTTGGAGTAACCCTTTTCAATTTGAGTAAAAAATGTATGTTTCGTTCCACTGCAACCCAATTTGCATAAAAAATTTCCTTATTTCGGAGTATCATTACTGGTCGTTGAAAGATGTCACCTCTTTCTCTCAAACTTCCAATTTGTGCCCTCATGTAAACCTACGGGTACGGGATTTCGAGATTATTATCTACATTGTAGACCGCATTCTCTAGACCCAACAAAATTTCGTTGATGAAAATTTATCTGCTTAGGGATACTATATCGCTTTTGGGTATCTTAGCTAGGAAAAGGCAGGATATGAAGGGCCCTATGATTTCCCCATTCGTCCTCATAGTAAATTCAAAGTCGTATTTTTCTTCACTAAAAATCACCTCAATGGCCCTCCTAACAAGATAATTAGAGGGGTTAAGGATGCGATTCCAATGTTCTGGTTGGATGCAGCCCCTAAATGTCATCTGCCTATTACCTACTACATGAAAAACCAGGATATGGGTGTCCATTGCTTTCTTAGTTTTAAAAGTTATTACAGTTTTAGATGGTAAAGTCAAGCTACTCTAAAATAGATAGACAAGATCACTCTATTTAGAGGGCTCAGAAGCCTCTTGAAAGTTTTCCATTCGCCGCAAGCTTAATGTGAAATCATTAATAATGATATTGATATTATTATCATCGTAACACACATTAGGTTATTAACACTCATTAATAGATACCGTCATTATTTTTAGTTCATTATATTTCAGGAGGCTAAGGAGAAAGTAAACTATCATTAGTAGCCCTCCTAGATACCATCATTACTTTTAGTTCCTTACTTTGGTTCTGGGGGAGCCACTTCCTCACTCAAACAAGCTAACTGTAAATGGCAACTGCCTAAGTTTGGCTGGTTTAAACTCAACTTCGATGGAGCATCGAGAGGAAATCCAAACAATGCAGGCATTGGTTGCTGGATCCATAACTCAGAGGGCAAGGAAGTAGTGAGGTTGGCAAAATATATAGGCAAAGAGACTAAGCAGAGCTAATGGCTTAGTGGAAGGCCTCCTTTGCAGAAGTTTGGGAGAAAGTAAACTATCCATCCCATATCAACTTGTCAGAGCCTAAATTCAATGAAATTTTCCTAGATCCCAAAATAGAACATAGAGTGGCTTCTTCAGGAGGGAGATTCAAGTTCTTCCTATCCTTCCAGTTCCATCCCAGCCTTTCTTCATCAAAGGTAAGATAATCTATGACTCTTTTACCCCAACAAGCCTCCAAGATGTTTCTGTTTTTTCCAAATTACCTACAGATTGTAAAGCTTTATATCCTTCCCATGATCTTGCCAGAAAAGAGTCTTCTCACCCTTCCCTAAGTTCCAAGTCAGTTTTTCTTGGATGATGAATCTACAATCTAACATGAAATTCCAGATTCTAGATCCCCTAAGAGGGGACTTCTCTCTAAACATGTTTATAGGATCTGCGTTACTTAAAAAATTATGAGATAGAATTATAACCCTTTTAAGGTGTGGATTCTTATACATACACCAAATTAGTTTGGCCCCTAATGCTTTCCCGTGAAGTTTAATATCTTTTTTTTTTATCGGTAATCGCTTTTGATTGGAGCTTTGAACCAGTGGGGTCACATTTGGGGGACCCCATCCCCTTGGTGATATTATCTAACTATTTCTAAGGCCTTAACGCCTTTCTAGATTTGAGTCTTGTAGACATCACTAATTACCTCGGAAGCATACCGCTCAAATTTCACGCCTATCCAGAGACATTCCACAACCATCAACAACACCTCCTTATCTCTCCGTTTCATCTCCTTATCCCTCCATTGCAATTAACTGCATGCACCTTATACCTCCCATCCCCTTATCACTCGAAAGCTCCTTATAACTCCCATGTGTTGATGTACACGTACTACGTTTCTGGCCGAGCGTGTGTGGGAATGCGGGTCTGCATCTCAAGGAGACTGCGCTGACGTGGGGCAGAGAGAGCGCACCTAGCAGACTGACGTGTATCTGGTTTGCACTATGACCTACAGGAAGGAGTGGGGCAAACAGTACGCGGTCCAACCATCACCATCAGAAGCGCGCACGACCTCCAATTAACTGCAACACCTCATGAATTGCAAAGCCCGGGCAAGTAGCGGGGGAGATTCGAACATGAGACGCCTTATCAACAAGGCTCGTGACATTAGGGTCACGCTACAGGGTGAACCCCAAGTTTAATATCTTTTATTCCTGCTCCCCCTTCCTCTTTTGGCCTGTAGACCTTATCCCAAGCCAATAAGAATATGTTCTTTTTGTCCCCTACTCCTTGCCAAAAGAAGGATCTCAGAAGCTTATTGAGGTCATTCCTTATTTTTACTGGGAGATCTATACAAGCGAGCTGATAAATAGGTTGTGCTGATAGGACAACTTGGACCATAATAGCTCTCCCAGCAGCAGTGAGCCATTTACCTTTCCAAGACGACATTTTGGATTTTATTTTGTCTATTGTTTGGTTCCATAGTTTAGAAGACCTAGCCCCATGATCTAGTGGAAGCCCAAGATATTTACAAGGTAGGGAGCCCTTTTTGAAATTTATAATATTGCAGATTTCCTGTTCTAGATGAGTGTTAAAAAAGAAAATCTCTGATTTATCTGCATTTACTTCTTGCCCCGAAGCCAAAGCATATTGGTCTAAAATCTTCTTATATGCTTTGGTTTCCTTGATAGTGCTTCGTCCATATAACATTGTGTCATCCACAAATTGTTGATGGGTTGTTGCATCTATATCTTTAGTGATTGGATGCCATTAACCCTACCTTCAGGTCTTGCTTTATTAATCGATCGCCCCAAAGCTTTAGCCATGGTAATGAAGAGGAAAGGGGAGATTGGATCTCCTTGTCTTATACCTCTTTTAATCTCAAAGAAGCCCTTAGGTGATCCATTTACCAAGATTGAAAGTTTGGGGGTAGAAATACATTCAAAAATCAGATCCACCCATTTTTTAGCAAAGCCAAAGGTAGAGAGACAATTCTTTAAGATGAGCCAGTCCACTTTATCATAAGCTTTTTTTATGTCTAATTTAATTAACATGCTTGGATTCTAGTTCTTGTGGACGGTTATTGTCTCTTGTGCAATAATAATCCCATCATAAATTGATCTTCCAGGAACAAACCATGTTTGCTCATCACTGATTAAATTGGGAAGAAGCTTGTGGAGTCTACTAGCCATTGTTTTAGAAAATAATTTGTATAAGGTGTTACATAACGCTATAGGGCGAAAGTCGCTAAAGGTTTCTGGTTTTTCCTTTTTAGGAATTAAGTTGATGAAAGTATTGTTCACTTCCTTAAGGAATCTACCTAAGTTTCTTATCCCATCAAGAGCTGCTGTAACTTCCTCCCCAATAAAATCCCAACATTTTTGAAAAAAAAACATATTGGGAAGCCATCAGGCCCGGGAGATTTGTCTAGGTTCATAATTTTTAGGATGTTTTCAACTTCTTCTTTAGAAAATCTTCCTAATAGGCTTTTATTCCGATCCTCCCTAATTATTTTAGGGATGTTTGCAATAATACTCTCTTGATCTTTTAAATTAGGATTTTGGTCAGTGTGATAAAACTCCTTGAAGAATTTTACAGCTTCGCTTGCTATCCCTTCAGGATCATCAATCACTTGATCCTCCTTGTCCTTAATGGATGTTATTCTATTTAAAATCCTTCTTTGCTTTGTGTTGTTGTGGAAGAATTTTGTGTTCCTGTCTCACTTTGCTAACCAAATCTCTCTAGATTTTTGTCTCCAAAAAATCTCTTCCTTAGCAAGAACATCTTCATACTTCTTCAGAAGGCTTTTTTCTTCCTCATATAGTAAATTATCCATTACTCTTACTACTACTTCCTCATTAAGAGTTTCTAATTTCCCGTCCTATTCTAATTTGTTCTCAAATATATTCCCAAATTTTCTTTTATTCAAGACCTTTAGCTTTTGTTTGATAATTGTTAGTTTATCGACAACTTGGTAGAGTTTGGAACCAAAGATCTCAGCTTCCTTCCACCATCCTTTAATCATTTCTAAAAAACCTTCCTCCTTGAACCACATTTGTTCAAATTTAAACATGCAATTCTCTGGGCTTTTGTCTTTAAGAATTCTTAGTTCGACTGGGAAATGGTCTGAACTTGAGATCAGTTTCACCTCTGCTGTCATAGTAAAAGGTAGTTCAGCTAAGTTCCCACAGAGTAGGAATCTATCTAACTTTTCAGCTATGAAACTGAATCCTTTTTTTCTATTATTCCATGTGAAGCATTCCTTAGAAGTGACAATTTCTATGAGGCCATTCCTATTTATCCAGTCATTAAAGTCTTCCACTACTTTAGGGAGCTTGTTAGATCCCCCTCTTTTTTCAGAAGCTTTTGTTATTGTGTTAAAATCACCTCCAATGATAGAGATTTCATTACCAAACTCTAACAATTTCCTTTCAATCTCTTTCCATACTCTGTCCTTTTCTATGTTTGGAATTGGTCCACAGACATTAAATATTCCGAAGCTTAAGTTTGTTTTGGAACTCTTAACTATACACGTCACCAGTTTACATGGTCTTCAAGATCTGAAAGAACCACAGATCTCGGGTCCCAAATAAATCCTACCCCACCCGAGGCCCCCCTAGCTGGAGCTCCCCAAAGTTCCCTAACACCTAGTTTCCTATCGAAGTTTGAAAATTCATCACTATCTAATTTAGTTTCTTGTAATAGGAGTAAATCTACATCAGTGTTAGAAATATAGCGTTTTAAAATACGCTGCTTGTTAGGGGCATTTAAACCCCTAACATTCCATGTTAGGATATTCATGGCGATTTGGGAAGGAACTTCCCCTTCCATGCATTAAAGATATCAGTCAACTTGATTTGTCCTGCAGCCTTCCCATCCTTCAATCTTAATTCTTGCATAGATTTTCTTCCTCTTTTCTTAGAGGATTTAGCACATTCTGGAAAATCTTTGCTAGGAATAACAGCAGCAATTCCCAGAATCTCTTGGTCCTCTTTCTCAGTCTCCTGAATGTCTGTAAGAAGATGCTCAATATCCTCCACAGAGGGGATTTTCCAAATCCATGCATTCTTTGATCAATAGCTCTTTTTGACGCATGACTTCCTCCTTGTCACAAATTTCCTCCAAGAATTGATTTTTAATTTAAAAAATGTAAACATTTTTATATTTTAGCGAATTTAATGTCGATTTTTTTTCAATTTTTTTACCGTTGTTGAACTTCATCCGAATTCTACTGTTGCCGAACACGAACTCAAATTTTGTGACAGTTTTTTGCATTGGTGAATGATGCTGTTTCTGTTTCTTCCATATCTGCTGCAAGCGTTGATATAGTTAATGGCATTGATTTCCAGCCACCAGTCACTAATTTCAGCATTGGCTTGTTTTTGCTCCCAGGCTTCCTTGAGGGGTCCTTTCCTCACATGGATACATATTTTGTAAATTATTGCTATGGTTAGAAACCTTAGGCTTCTCCCCTCTACTTTTTCTTCTATTGTTTTTGTTTTTAATTTCTTTGTTCCGAGTCACTTTATCAGCACCTAACCTTAGTTCTCTTGTATGTTAACTAATGTATTTTTAAATCCTATTTACCTACTTTAGTCACTTTTAGATATAAACGTTTTTATGGATGCAGTCATTTTACTCTTTCATATTAATATATTTATAATTTTTTTTCACGATGTCATTGATTCTGCATGATTTAAAATTACAAATAATATCATGTTTTCCACACATCATCTTTTTACTTAATAATGAAAATCTGTTTTTGAGAAATGGGAATGTCAAATCTGGTTGGAGCTTATTGTGGAAGCTCTAATTGAACAATTGAAGGCAATGATTTAGAAGTTGATTACATAATTGAGATTTAGATTTTAGAATTCAAGGATTGGATATGAAATTGATTGTTACCATTAAGCATTAGGAGCGATAGTTATATAAAGTTACACGATTGGCTTGAATGACTAATTTTTTACCATTCTTGTGGAGTTTTTCCCTGTTAGGATGTGTGCTGAAAAATTCAAACTATTTAAGATGTTAAACAAGTCAAGTGGTCTCTGTAATACTGATGAAGTATCAATCTTTGCTACAATTGGGTAGCCACAATAGGAACCCAATTGCCTTTTTTCTTATATTCTGGTGCAACGATTTTGTCTGAGTTTTTAAAGTTATGATTAATTTTTTGATGATGCTTTTTCCCTTTGTTCTTGTCTTGTTGAGACTGCTGATTGATGCTGCATTTTTTCATGTTTCATTTTTTGAGGTTTGAAAGATTTGCATCTACATGTTTGTTTTTTCTAGTCTAATCTTATATCTTCTTTTGAAATGCATGATGACAGCACATGTACTTTTAAGTGATGCTAGCTTTATTTATGTCCTATCCAATGCTGCTTGATATTTCTGAATTGGCTACTAGAGTTCTTCCTTGAACATTTAAAAAAACATAATTTGTTAATAAGTAGAATGAATTATTATCGTAGGAATCATTTTCCTTGTATAGGTACAACTTATTTTGGTAAACCAGTAACGATAAGATCTGTGGTTAAATTGATGTTTTAACTGCAGGCTGAAAGCAATGCCCGCTTTGTGAGGTGGTCAGATGGCAGTATGCAGTTACTTATTGGAAATGAAGTGCTTGATGTATCTCTTCAAAATGCAAGACATGATAATGCTCATCTATTTGTACGGCATGGAAAGGTATGTTGACTTGAAAACTTTTTAAATTTGAGGTTAAAACTGTTAAATATTTTCTAAGTAGCATATTAGCAATATGTTCCATTCTGAGAATTTTTTTTTATGTACCCCCAAGTCCATTTTGGTGAAGCTATGTTCAAATTATGAATTTCAAATTTTCAACAAATGATGTTGTGCATATTTGTCATTCAATAAATATATTTAGATCCTTTGAAAGAAGCTCATTTGTTCAAGGTATGAAGATATGGGAGGGATGAGATATGGTTTGTTTTAAATATTTTGTTTCTCTGCTGATATCTTTTTCGATCAGGGAATTCTGCAATCTCAAGGGCGGCTACAGCATAAAATGAGATTTATGCCATCTTCTTTATCTTCAAAGTCACACAAGTTGTTGACTGCTCTTGTTGATTCTCGACATAAGAAGAGTTACAAAGTGAAAAATGTTATAACAAACACAGATCCTGAGAGGGAGAAGGAGGAAAAGGAAAAGGTATTAAAATTTTCAAATGTTATATTAAAATTTGCAACTTCTTCAAGATAATCAAAATCATGCATAGTTGTAATGTAATTCTTATTCCTTTGAACTTTGAAGAAATGAGTAATGGAAATAAAACACTGGTAGAAATCTTAGAACATATTTTTGTCTGCTACCTAAATTTTGGAACTTTGCAGGCTTTGGAGCAAAGAATCAGAAGCAGAGAAGATCTTCATCGAAAGCAGGAGAAAATTAGCCGCAAATATGCGCCTGTTCGTGAGAAGGAGCAACAGCTTTCCCCAGGTTATCTGGAGGAAGCACTGGAGGTGATTTGCTATTTGATTTATGCTTTGATTTTGATTGAGTGAGATTGGGTTTGTGAAAAATTTGACTAGATTACCTTTTTGGTTTGAACATTTTGAAACCAAGAACATGCAGTCTCATATGTATCAAGTTGCGAAGTGTTTCTGTAACTTGAAATGTGTTTTTGTGTAATTGGTAGGGGTTTAAAATTTGTAGATGGAAATCTGATTAACGTGCATTTCCAGTGAAAGATTATATAAATATGTGTGCCTATTTCTTGCATATTTAACATCTCCAGAGTTGTGAGAGTAATTTTCAGTATTTTGTTGATTAGGAAGATGAAGTGGATGGATATGCTGATAACCGAAGAGCGCATGCTCGCCGTTTCCAAGAGGAGTTGGAAGCAGAAGGCAGAGCTGAGAGACGGATAATCAATGCTAAAAAGGTATTGTGGATTGAAAATTTGTTTTTTGATAACACAGGCTACTGGATTTTCATGTCATACAGTAAGAGCATAAGTTTCTTCTCTTACTGGAACAAATTGGATTAAGCCCTGTGGGCAATGGTAACATTCTTTATGTACAACACTGTAGATGCATTATATGCCGATCAACAAGATATTACAGATTCTCATGTTTCTGTTTTTGTCATATCATAGTATTATGCAGATTTTTTTATCTTCAACAACATATTATATGTATTATATCCTCATCATTTAGATATTTCATATTACAGATTCTCATGTTTCCATTATTGTCTTATTATACTATTATGTAGATCTTTTATATTTCAATGCAAGATATTCCTTCATTACATACTCATTGATTACATATATTAGAGTCTCGTGCTTCCTTTTTTGTCTTACTCTAGTATTTCTATATCTCTTAAGTGAAATTAATATCGTATTGTTTTATTGATCATGAGTTTGATTTCAATGCAGCAACCACCTTCAAGAGAGCGTCAGCCTAAATATTCTAGAGATAGGCGTCCTATGCGACCTTCTAGACGCGAAGCTGAGGAAGCCATGTCTGATGAGAGTGAAAGAGAGGCATCTGAATATGAGAGTGAGGGTCTTGAGGATGATGAAGAACCTGTTCAAGATGATGTTGAGGAGCAGGAGGCTGAAGAAGAAGAGGTTGAGGAACAGGAGGAAGAGGAGGATGAAGTGCAGCAGGATGAAGAAGAGGAGTCTGAGGTATGGAAGTAAAGTACCTTACTTTTTTAGTTGGAAAATGATAAAATTGCATCGGCAGCTTCTTTCAGTTTTGGGACTGCAAGTTCCCCCCAATTTTGACAATGCCTGGGTTTGGTTATTGTTGTTTGCATTTAAAGCAAGTACACTGTGTGTAAATGGCAAGTTTCAGTTGTATTAATATCGTCTTATTGTTATGTAGCACTAAATTTCAATTTAACTGTTTTGTACAGGAGGATGAAAGAGGAGATAAAAGAAAGAGACGAGAGAGAGATGATTCTCCTTTGGAGGAGTCGCCTCCCCGTAAGCCTGCCCAGCGCAGAAGAGTGGTTGTTAGTGAGAGTGAGGAGGACTAAGTAAATTTGAATTTACTGGAAAGTATCTAGGTAATGTATGAATTTTGTTGTTTATTACTATTCAACTTTGAATTATACACTAAGCAGAATTTGCTTAGTTTTATGTTTGTACAATATAGTTGTAGATTCATATCAGCACATTCATGTGTTTTGGCATCTGTATTTTTTCACCTTTCCAAATTAGCACTTGTGAGATTATTCGGAATTTTCAGGTTCAGCATAATAATGATGAAGGCAAAATGATTTTGGATCCATATTTAATTGGATTTTCACTGGACAAGTGGCCGCAGTAGAATGATGTGAATTTTACAGGATGTTGGGTTCTGCCACATCTCTGTTCGTTGTGATGCCCTGGAGTAACCAAACACATTCACAAATACATGACTATTAATGATTTGTGGTGTATATATACATTTTGATTATAATTAATAATAAGCTAAAAAATTAGTTTGATGAGTGTTTGGTACCAAAATGTGAAACTCAATAATTTGAGATTATTCACTGTCCATTTTGTTGGGAAAGGTGTGTTGTAAACCTTGCATGATGCTAATAATGTAAAAATTTATTAGTGGTGCATCTAGAGATGTATATACCATGTGGCATTTGGGAATGTGGGAGTCTCACATTGGGATAAATATGTAATGTGGGAATCACCTGGTGTCCAATATTTAATTTTGGGGTCATGGTTTATTGAGCTCATGGTTTTGAGCAACATGGTTTATGCAATACCAGTAAGTGGTTTTTGTACAAACTTGTTCGATAAGAACAAGTACATGAGTGATTTTTGAAGTTGGTTTGTTGGCTGGTTGGTTTGAGCATTTCTTGCAGGTTGCATATGTGATTACAAGAAGCATGGATTGGGATAGGTGGCTACATGGTTCTCATTTGCTTTGTTTGTATGGAGGAATGCAATTGAGTTGCTTGATGCTTCAAAAGCTTTGCATGGTGACTTTGCAAGTGTGTTATAAGCTCGTTCTTAACATACTACATTGAGTTGAGTGGGAGTTTTTGGAGGCTAGTTTTTTCTCCTTTGAAAGGGTTTTCCCAAGGTACATTCAATGTTATCTTGTGGATATATTTTGCTTTTTTTTTTGTTGCAGTGTGGATTTTAAGTATTTGTTTTTCTCATGAGGGTTAGTGCAAATTATATATTTTGCTGCGATTTCCTTTTAGATTTCGTATCTATTTTCAAAATTATTTTCATTTGTATGCTTAGTTAAATGTTTCATGCATTGAATTCAAATATTTGAGATTCAGATTCAGCAAAACCTGGGTGTGTTGATTTTTGACAGCGACCCTCATGTTAAAAGAAATGGTGAAAACAAATTGCAAAAAATCACAAAAAGAAAGAAAATTTGAGGGAAAACATTTATTATTTTGTATTCCATATCTAAGGAAAGGAAAGGAAAGGAGCTTTTGTAGTCGATGATACTAGCTATTTGTTTTTGGATCTACATATGGTGACCGTAATATGAGACTACGCCGTACTCTTTGTGGGAAACATGTAAGTGTGCTACAAATGAGGTGTACATACCTTATTCCCTGTAGGATTTGATTTTTGACTACTCTTTCAACAACAGAAGTACTCCAAATGAACTTTAAATATACACCAATAATAATTGATTGTCTACCATATATATGTGTATCCACCAGGATAAGTAAATCATGTGATATTGAATGTTGAACTTGAAATGTGAAAGCTGATATGAGGGAAAAATTGCTCCTATTCATAACTTTTTTTCTCATCTACACTAAATGGATTTGAAAACCCACGTACATAGTTTTAATCATAAACATAAAAAGATCAAATGAAGGTTGGGAGGAGCCACTCTTGCCAACACTAGATACATGAAATTGAACCTTGCGACTGTTTGTGTACTTCATGAATGTAGCTGCAGCTATTCTACTTGCTGAAGAGGTAATAACAAAATCAACGTCAACAATATGTTTGTCTTTGGTTGCATGTGCTCGCTCCTTTCCCTAGACCTAGAAGCTCTGCCTTATGACTAGCCTGATTGACCCATGCCTGGTCCTCCATTAATACGAGGTAGTCATCCTTGGTAATCTACTTATATCTGGAGATCATATTTGTTCTATGTTCCACTGTGTTTTTGGGATTGGGGCAATATGGGACGGGAGGCCTACCTTTTCGGATGGCAAGTAAAAAAGTAGGGAATAGTGCAAAAGATAGAAAATTTGAATTATCCATATCATAAGGCTTTCACCATGCTTATTATATAACCATATTACATAACATTAGAGCTGAATTGAGAATCCACATGCGAGTTAGACATACAAGGTAACAAAATTCTTTGTTGCAACATGTGTATACCACAGAAGGTTAAAAAGGCAACTCATACAAAATGACAATAAAATCTGAAAAACATATAACTAGATCTGCTGCTGCTATTACTCATATTTATCTGCACTAAATTAAAGTTTTGAGTCTCCACAACATTAATTTCCATCATGTTTTGTTTTCTTATGTTAGAATTAATCTCCTCCTTATGGTATGCATGTGGATGTGCAAGCATTTGCATATGTCAGCCAATATGTGGATGTGCAAGCGTCTACACATCTCAGCCAATTATTAGATCTACTTGTTTCATCTAGGTTTTTTTTTTTTTTTTCCCCCTTCTGGGTTGGGGTAAAATTGAGTTTTTTTTTTTTTTCCTTCTTCTGGGTTGGGGTAAAATTGAGTTTTGTGAGACCTTGAATCTTTTGAAGCCTTAAAGTTGTGTTTTTGCCTTTCAAAACTTTGTTATTCATAAAAAGGTTTTTCTCACGTTCATTGTTGCAACTGTGTCTTGCTTACCGACATATAATTGCCTACCAAATTGTGAATTCATTGAAAAAAGAAACAAATGTCTTGGAGTTTAAATGTTTTATTTTAATTAATCATTATGCTGAGAGTTAAATTTTTAATTGTAAATATTCTATCAATATTTGTGCTCAAGGTTTTCTCTATATCAAGTGAACAACCTACATTTTAAAAATCAATTATTTAGAGTCGAGGACACAAGACTAGAGAATTAATCTCAGTCATTTATTTACATTTATGTTAATTTAAAAAGAATCTTTTATAAGATATTTTGTCTTTTTTTTTTATAAGTTTAAAAATTAGTTATATTCTAAATCTTCTTCTTTTAAGGTTTCATTGAATTTAAAATTTAATTTAATTATTTACCTTTTTTTGAAATTACAAATAATAATAAAAAGTTATTGAAATTAATTTCTATTGATGATCATTTAAAGCAACTTATACAAAATCTCATGAGCACAATATACGGATTAACTACATCAATATGAAAGTATGAACATCAAAATACATCTGTGAATATACATATGAGACCAACAAAAAGGAGAACCAGTAACTAAACACAAGTTACATCCAAGCGAACCATCCACAGGGGCCCTCAGTCCACTTAAGGATTTCATCATTCCTTGTTGCAACTTTTGGTGGTGGAGGGATGACCTCAGGAGGAAGGATTGTCATTGGATCAACTTGTACTGCTTTGCCTCTTTCAAGTGTTGCTTTTTCGAGCATGTCATGTAGCTATTATGTAATGTCCCTTTTTTTTTTGGGACATTAGAGATTTCTTTAGCCAACCTTATAATAAATTAAATGACTTAAGGGGACTTAAAAATGGAGATTATAAAAGTCAATTTAATATTATAAGGAGAGTTAATAAGAGACAAAAGGGCTAGAAGACGAAAGACAAAAATGGGAAGGTGAAGAGTCACCGGGTTGTGCATAAAAGGAGCTTATTTCAGCATGCTTAGGTTTATGAATTTATTTCTCTTCTCTTGGAGAATCGAGGAAGCTTTTAGCTTTCGATTCCGAAACCTGAGGGCGGAAACCTTGAGGCTTTCTCGGTGGATTGGACGGAAACCCAGTTGATCTTTTGAGGTGGATTCACGACGGAGTTCACATAGTGTTTCAGGTTCTTCTCTAGTTATCGATCTGACTGTAACTTTTGTTTTTAAGATTGGATCGTGTTGTTAAATTGCTGAAGATTGAATAAAATAATATTTCTGAGATTATTTTTATCTGGGCATTTACTGGTATTTGCTGTTGACTCAATAGTTTACTGAATGAAATTATTTGTTTAATCTTCTGAGATATCTTTGAGAAATTTTGGGGAAAATATCCATTGGGGATATCTTAGTGGTATCAGAGCCGATTTTCCTGCCAGCTTGTAGGGTTTGATGAGTAATAAAAATTAAGAGGCCGACTCTGTTGAAAGACATTATTAAGATTTTGGGCTATTAGGAAGTTCTTGGACAAGAGACCCTTCGGAAGACAAGTTCCAAGTTGTCTGAGCCAAATTACAGAGCCATTCATATTGTGCTGGCAAGAGAAAAAATAAATAATATTAATTGCTGTGAATTCTCAGGAAGCGCGGTTATGGTTTCAGGATTGTAATCGTTCTGAAGTGTTACTATGGTTGTGAGATTTATTATTACAACCAGTTGTGGAAGCAAACATCAGTGGGTCTTGATAAAAGTCTTGTCTTGCGATTAATATTGTAAAGTTTGGATGACTTCATAATTTTGAAACTGGATATATTTTGAGTATGGGGTCCGATTTATATTTGAAGCAAGACTTTATGAAAGGATATACTTGAGGCGATTAAATATTATGAATATAATTTCCATGGTGATTTAATGAACTTTCCGTTCCTAAGTGTGGAAATAATATCCCAACGGGAAATAAAATATTTGCTGTGATTCCCATGTTTAGTTCATCGTAGAAGAAATAAAGATTATTATCAGTGAAACATTTCTAAAACTTTGGTACGAGGAAATGATAGATCTATCGGGGGGTTCCTATCGGCATGAAGACCATGGTGAATGGAAATTAATAAAGTATACATGACAAGCATTTTTGAATCGACTTGGTGCTTGAATAATTATTGGCCAAGAAACTTATTTGTTTCTAATTATCATTGTCGTAAACTTCAGCGCTGCACAAGCCGTGGGAGGATGAAGAGTTGGATCGAACAACACAACGATTTTTGGGCATCTTCCTACACTTCTATCTTACCTTCGTAAATGATTTGCTGGGATGTTATTAATGCAGGTAGACATTTTCCATTCTCTGGAGTGTTACTAAGAAAATCTGTTTCATTCTACATCTAATTTATAAGATTGAGGACCTGCCATAACATGGAGAAATATTAGAACCGGTCGATGGAATTCTGGGCATGCTTACAACGTGTAAGACACAGGTCAGAGCCGTTTTATATTCCTTTTTAGTAGTAACGACAGTATGGTGAGTGGGTAAATATTCAACAACGTCATTGCAGTAGTGAAAAAAAACCATAATATTCTTGGTGAATGCAAATTGGGAATCTGATAACATAATGATTTATGGAAGACAATTGCCGTTAGTCAACAAATATTTCAGGAATTGTGTAACGACACTGGAAATCTCTATGTAAGCTTCACCATATTTGTTTGTGGAAGGGAAGATAGCATTGTTGGTCATTGGGTGTGAAAGACTTATTTAGGCAAATCAAAGGTTTCGATTAATATTTCCATAGAACATTGCGCAAACCAATTTGTAATACCCGACTATAGTTACAAGCAAATATCAGATTAATTGGGCCTTTCTATTGGTTGTGGCCATTCACGCACCTCACAGAAAGAATGAATTTTCTGATTTTAAGTGACAAAAATACTATATGCGGATGCAAGTATTAACGCGAGCTGAGAAATATGGCACGCTTATGTATTTAACGGGCTAGTAACATGAGCACAAAGTGTTGATTAGGAACCAACGCTATTAGGAATGGAGGAGTCACTATAATTTAACAAGAATAGCTGCGCAATCTAACCAGACTCAGCAGAAGAGATAACATGGACATATTCACATTGGCAGTTGTCTTATTGGTGGGAAATTAGACCATCGCCATAAGTTTGTGGTGCGGTGAATAACTTGCATGAATTGAATGCATCACGGTGGTAGAGACAACCACATTCCAGAATGATAATCTCAGGCTTAATCAGTTCTGCAGGCATTTTGAGCAGGAGGTGCTGAAAAAAGAAGTGTTTGCAATAACATTGTTTGTGCTCTGTTATGATTATGTGCATGACTGTCTGTAGCCAACTCATTGGTTATGTGTTGATAAACGATAAGCATGGGGAATAGCAAAGTATTACTCCCGTATCAATTTACATTGCTCCAATAGGATTTCTAGAGCATAACTGTTCATGCACTGGCCTTTAGTCAGAATTGTTCTAAAAACAGAGTGCTGGGAGTGGTTTGATTTACGTAAACTGCATTGGGAGTTGTTTGGACAGAGCAAAGACAAATCTTTGAGTCCACTTATGGCTGGTTATTGTGAACTCAGACAGACATGCTGTTATCACTCTTGTTAATGATCTTTTCTGGTTCGAATGAAGCTTCTGGGCAGAACTCAACATATGGAGATCCAAAAGTAATAGCAATATTAGTTTCTTCCAGTGGATTCAAGATTTCCTTGGATGGGTTAATTCCTTTTTTTCATAAGGTCAACAACTATGTTATTTTGTGTCAATTCAATCTGTTGTAATGACATAGTAGTTCAAACAATTCATACAATTTCTTAAGCAACACTAAAGACTCACATTCCATAGCCAGTTTGAAAACCGTGTTCATGTAAGCAAACTATTTAACAAAATGTTTGAGAGTTAAATTGGTTCAGATTTGGGGCTGCATATTACAGTGATTTGAGTTCAGGAGGTGAAAGGTTGTTTATCCTTGGAGTTCACTAGACAGTTCATGGAAGTTTAAGTCTGAAGGATGCAGTATGATTCTGAGTGCAAACAAGGTGTCAAAACTTGATCTGGTATTTGATATTTGATCTTATCCCTTGCCTGGGAAGGTGGTCATTTCTGAGTGGGAGTCCTCGCTGCTATTCATCTTTTATCATAAATTCAGGTCTGCACTCTTCTAGGAAGCTATCCTTTCAAGCATTATCCCTAGACTCAGAAAAGAATTGGTTGTACATGTTTGCAAACTATTTGTTAAAATTCCTATGTAGCTGAATTGGGGAAGTAGTGCAAACCTTTGGTTGCATTTTGGGGTAAACAAAATATAGACAATGAAAAATCTGGAAAGAAAGGTGTTCTCAAAGGAATTCAATGACACCTTTAAGGGTGAGCACTTAAGAGACCTGCAGAAAGAAATTGAAATACAGAATGAATTGTATTGCCTTGGATGACAATTGGAGAATATGAAATCTATAGGAGGTGTGTTTGTCAAATTGGAAGAGATAGATTTATATCTATCTATGATAGACCCGACTGATTGTAGGCTCCTCAACTGGGCCCTGCAACCTTCTATGGTTGCTTTAGTCCAACATAGGTTTATGTAACATCCTCATAAAGATGTTAGGCTTGCAGTTGCTTCATGTCTCAGTGAGATCACATAGATTATAGATCCTATTACCCCTTATGCTGATAACATTTTGAAGCAGGTATTACAATTGATTATGGACAATTTAGGTGGACAAAATAATGACAGAGGTCCTACCTTGGGTAAGCAGACACAAATATTGGAACTAATGGCAAAAATTAGAATTTTCATTCCCATGTTGAATCTCGATTGTGACAAAATAATTCAACAATTATTTTAGTGCCTCCTAAGTAATTTCAGGAAGCATCATCCAGACAATGTGAGGGCTTGCATAAAAATTATCATGTCCTTGATCTTAGATGAGGATAATGACATATGTAAGCAATTGCAATCAGATTTGTTGGCAATCTGGAGAGGAGAACATAAGATCTCACCCGTGGCATATGAGCTCTCAGCTGAATTGATTGAGCATAAGGTTGAAAGATATAAGGATTTATTGACTTAAAATGAGCTAATATCAGTAGGCATACAGGTTGCGAGATCTCTGAAAATAAGTAAGAACCAAATAAGAGGAGGGAAGATTGGTTTTACATGCCAAGAGGCATGGTCACTTGAACATGTTTGCAGTATTATTCAGGGAGAAGATATATTGCAGCCAAGTGGTGATGAAAATGTAGCTTTGAATTCATCTCTTACAGGACACGATGAAGGTACAAAGGAAAATAGTTTCCAATCAGACAAGAGGGTTAATGTGCAGGAATAATCAATCATCACAGGTGAAGAGTATTCAAAACTCTACTTTGGTGACTTAGAAGCTGAAATTGACAAAATTATGGTTAAAGATAGTGACAACCACTCGGATGCCTTTAACAATTCATGTCATGAGGAATTGTTAGATGACGTAACAACAAGCTTACCTCTTCATACAAATTAGTTTGAGGCCTATGATGACAATGATAACATCTGTGAAGGATATAAGGAATCATGTATTCTTTATAGCAGCAAATCACTTATGCATGATGATGATTTGGATGACCAATAAAAAAATGCATTTCAAAATAGCAATGATGAGAAGCATGCTTTAAAGATTCAGCTGAAGGTTAATGATGATGCTGTTGTTGCAGCTCTTGTACATCATGATATCACTCACAAGATTATTGAAGATCTTCACAGGAAGGCTCAGATGAAAAAAAGTCAAAGCAATATAGGAAGTGAATCTTATGTTGCTGATTTACAAGGGGCAAGAAACCTTTTGACATTTGGAAATCAGAATATTTATGTTTACTCTCAGATTACGATTATCTGTTACAGGTTGCTGAAATATATACTGAACAATTGAGGAAAAAAGAGGATGAGGTTAATAAGCTCAATAGCGAGCTTAATGTTGCCCAGGAAATACTAGAGCACACATAAATTGCTTTTCAAGAAGCGAGAAATTAGATTGTTGTCACTAATCAATACAGGGAACAAGATGACAAAGGAAGGTCAGAGTTTTTTCAGGAAGTGATTCAGGAACTTGATAACATACTGATGACATATAACTGATTGAATGTTTGAATATGTTAAGTTGATCACCAAAATGCAGAAAGATAATGCAAGCCATCAAATTAGTCTAAAGATTAAAATCAATTAAATGGATTGTATTGTCATTGATGTCAACTTGATATAATTTGATTGGTTATATACAATGTGTCAAAGACTTCAGAGAATCAGAGAGACAAAGATTATGCTTTCTGTAATGCATAATAAATAAGCATTCACCAAGTGATTACAGACACCAACGATTAATGGAACCCGACGGATAGAGAAACCCAAAGAGCAAAGTCACAGTGATGCCCGAGCATGGAAATCGACAAGCATTACCGACGAGCAGAATCACAAGCATGACCGATGACCAAAATTACAGAGATACCCGACGGACATAAAACATTGACGGAGAAGGCTGAGGAGAATTGAAGTGTTGACCGAAGCTAACAAAGAGTTAAACATCGAAAGGAGCTGAAGTTCACAAAACGACAAAATACTTAGCTGGCAGAGCTAAAGATAGACTTAAGTGGTTGTTAACATTGTTTTCATCGACAAGTTAAACCAAGAGATACATAAAAGATTTAAAGCTATTTTATGCCAGTTGTCAAAGAGATAAAACAAGAGTTAAGCTTTAAATCAAGATTGGCGAGAACTGTGGATCACGCCAAGCTCAAGAAAATTAAGAACCTAGAACCGGTGATATCATGTCTATAAAGAGACAACTTAATTCATTATGAATAAAGGGGAGTGAATAGAAAGAGGATGTTGGAGAGAAAATGATGAAGAACAACTTCATATAGTCCTGATCAATCAAGCTAAAGAAGAGCTAAATATTTCCGTGGACACCGAGCAACAAAGCATAGCATCACCGAGCAGAAAAAAAGTGGAGCAAAGGTATTGAAATGATACATTGATCAGAAAGGTAACATGAGCTTACAATAGATCTGAAAATCTGCAAATATAAGTTGTATGTATGAACAGATCATTTACTATTTCAGTTAACCATTGAATCAAAAAGTCTCTTAACCGAGCAGGATTTAAAGATCCTTTCTATATTGAGATACATCCCAAGGAGTATAAAAAAGTTTGGTCATGAAGATAGCATGAGATGCCAGATACCATATGACAAACTATACTGGGTTTGGTCATAGAAGGTAGCATGAGATGCCAGATATCAAGTGACAAACTATTCTATTAAATCCTCTAACAAGGTCACACCTAACAATGCATTTGTAACCTTTAACAAGGTTTTCTCTTCACCGAGCTCACTTCAGAAGAGTGAAAATTTTGGGTTACCGGTCCCAAGTGGTTTTTCCCTTAACAAGGTTTCCACGTTAAAAATCCACGTGTCAATGAGTTTACGAGTCATTACTTTAGTGTTTTGCATTACACATAACTAATCTGGATTGATCGGTAAACTCTAAGTAGTTTACTATTTTTGGTAAATGAAAGTCTGCTATTCGGTAAAGCTAATGAATAAGGTTTAAAAGTAAACTCCGAGCATTAGTAATTTGATAAGTATATTTGAAGGCATTCATCTTGTTGGACTGAAGACAACTAGAGGCTTAACATTTTGGTATTAAGTTTTTGGGTTGATATATTGGAATATTTTTGAGGCCACTGATTCACCTCCCCACTCTCAGTTATTCTAACAATTGGTATCAGAGCTTGTGTGCTTAGAAATGGAGTTTAACAGCTCAAGCAAAAGATCACAAGATGACCAGATGAGATGTGCCCAAGTTGAATAAAGACAACTTTGAATCATGGCGAAGCAGAATAAGACTCCACCTATGAGGTATTGGAAATGATGTTACTCAATACTTAGATACTGAATATGTGTTGCCTACAAGACCTCACACCCTTGAGAAATTGAGAGAAAAGCATGAGCATAATTGCATGATGATAGAGCTTGCTTCCTCATTCTCCGATGCTGAGTTTGAAGATGTCAAGACCTGCACCTCTGCAAAGCAAATGTGGGATAAATTAAAGATGTTACATGGAGGAGATGCTAATGTACTAAGAGCTAAGGCAGAAAGCCTAAGAGGAAAATTTGATGACCTAAGGATGAAAGAAGGAGAAAATATCACTCATTATAGTTGCAAAATTAAAGAGGTAGTCAATACTATCTGAGGAGTTGGAGGTGTACTTGAAGTAGAGACAGTGTTAAGTAAAATCCTAAGAACCTTATTGGCTGTCTATGCTATTAGAGTATCTGCTATACAAGAAATAAGAGCTAGCAAACAACACTGTTACTCTAGATAGTCTGATTTCATTTGAGATGAACAACTTTGATAATACTGTCTTACCATCTATAGAATCTGCATTCAAATATTCTTTAAGAGTAAGCAAATCAAGTCATAAACACACCATGAGAAATGATAGTGAAAGCGATACTGATGATGGACTTGATGAGATTGAAACACTAATGACTAGAAGCTTGCAGAGAGGCAAATGTAGATACAAAGGTAAATCACCATTTGTATGTTTCAATTGTAAAGAGATTGGACACTTTGCTACAAGATGTCCCAACAGAAGAAAAGATGACAGAAGTAATTGTATGCACCGTAAAATGGTCGCCTAGACTATGGGCCCCCATTCTTCAATTTATCAAATGATGGAATCAATTTATCAATTTCCTGAATCAATGGCTTGCAATATTTTCAATTCAAATCCATTTCCTTGATCAAATCGTAATTAATTCAATTATTTTAATATTTTCTAAAGATTTGATCATGTCATCAATAATATTATATCTCTTAAATAAAATAATCTTGTTTAATTAAAGGAAAATCCCTTCTAATTAAATGATTTTATCTTATTTAATTAATATCCCTTTTAAATAAACAAAATAATCTTATTTAATTAAAAGAAATAAAATAATTTTATTTAATTAAAAGAAAATCTTTCTTTTAATTAAATGATTTTATCTTGTTTTAAAATCCCTCTTTTAATTAAATAATATTATCTTATTTAATTAAAAATTTCTCTTTTTAATTAAATAAATAAAATCCCCACTTAAAGCTCTCTTTTTGATGAAAAAAGGAAATAAATCAAATAAAAATAAATAAAAATTTATTTTTCTCTATACTTTCCAAGTGGTGGGCTATTTTTGCCTTTTAATCATAGCTTTTGATTTTGCCTCTTGAAGATTTAAAGCACATGGGTCAACCAAAATTTAATCTCCACCATTGCTTTATTAGCCTCTTAATCTCCACCGTCCATTATTCTTTATAAGGAAGCCTCTCCTCATTTGAGGATCCATATTTTTAGTTTATTGTTATGCTGCAGGTTTGGAGAGCAATTTTGGAGGAGAATTTGTGCACTTAAGTTTGGATATTGCAACTTCTCTCTTATTGTCTTCTTCTCTCATGCATCCATGACAATCCACTTAGATTACTTTGCATTTGCATTTTAGACTAAATTCATATTTACTTTCATAGATTAGTCTTGCATTTGTATTTCCTTTGATAGAATAATCTTGCATTGTTATCATATAGATCATTTTCATTTGCATGCATACTTGATGATCATGGAGACTAGCATTCTTGCTTTTCTTCTTTGAATCTCTCATTTTATGGTGTACTTGTATGGGCACAAACTAGGTCAATCTGAGGGCCTCCATCACACACCCTTGCACTCCAAGAATAGAGAGCTATGAGTCACCTTTCAAGACCTCATTCTTGAGCCATCTTGGATATAATGATTCATAGAAGTGTGCCACATTTTTAGCACACATTTTTGGCACCCACCGTGGGGCTCATGCCTCCTTTTTTTTTATTTCCTTGCAAATATGTTTTTATCGTCCGTATGGCTCTGTGACTAAGTTTTGCGCTTTATTTTACAGGTTTGTGGGTGAAGTTTTGTTGCACTGTGCATTTCTTCGCGCACGCTATGGTACTTCTTCGCACGGCCTGTGGTACTTCTTCGTGCGAGCTTCTAGTCCAGTGACTGTATTTCCTGACTATTTTCTGGCTGGCTTGTGCGTTTCTTCGTGCGACTCGCTGGGAATCTTTGCGCGGACTGTGGTAAATCTTCGTGCGATATTATGCAATAGAGACTGGTAAAATTGTAGATTTTATATCTCAGTTTTGCTGACCACTGACATTGCTACAATCTGGCATTTGCTATTTTTTGTCTGTTGTTTGTTCGGTTGACCTTCATCATTGGATTGCTTTGGAATTGTGTGGATAAACGACAAAATGCTTGCGTTGCTTTGGACTTGAGGTATTCTGTTGCATCCCTATAACATTTGGATTTTGGAAATAAAAATAAACCCCTCATATGTCTAGCTTGAGTGTTTCTTGCTTTCATAGATCACATTTCCATTTTGCTCTAAAAGGAAAGAATCTAGATTTGCTTTCTTGCATATATGTTCCACATAGTAATTATGCACTATGAACACTATTTGTGGCGATCTTGAGAGAGTGGGCTTCATTCGCTTGCCTTACATGCGAAGCTCTTCTCGACGATAGATCCCCTTGTAGGTAGGGAAGGCGTTGATAAACTCTTGGTTCAAACATTATTGAGTCTTTGGCAATTGATAGTATTTTCTCTCTTGCGGGAAACAAAAATCATTGTCAGTAGACAAGCTTTGTTGAGTTGGTATCAACAATTTAGTGGGTCAATTAATTTGCTTGCTATGTTTTGGTGAGGTGAAGAGGCTAGAGGATTATGCTCTTTTCCCTTTTGGGAGAATCAGAAACTCGGAACCCTTGAATCCAAACTAAGTCCCCATGTGGTCCATGTTGTGAGTCTTCCTTATTAGAGAGGGTTAACTGTAGTGGACACTCCCTTTATTGGGTAAACCATGTGGATGGAACCTCAAACGGTAATATCCATTTTTGTCGTGGTAGCAACTGCTATATAAATGTCCTTGTGGAAGAAATCTCCACGAGTGTAGTCTCTTGTTGGGTTGTCAGATCTCCTCAGCAACTCTTGATTGATTAAATTCTCGGACTATGTCAAAACCCTGGTACGCCAGGATTGGATTTCACCCTCTTGAGATTGCAAAAGTTGCAGAGTTGACCATTACTACGAACCATAGTGCAACCAACTTTTTCTTTTCTAGGACTATGTGCGTGATTGCAAAACATTTTGAGAACATACGCAATAAAATTCTTCTGGAGTAGAATACTATGTCAGTATTCTTGTTCATGCGCAAGGTTGCTTTGTCCCTTGCTCATTGTTTGAAGACATTGTTTTTTTGAACTCCCTGATTGTTGTATTACGTGCCTGATTCGTGATAAAAACATGTTGATGTATCTAGTTGGATAATTAAAAATGAACAAAAGCTGAGTTCCTGAGTTGAAAATCAATCTTCACAGCTTGCTGTCTGTACTTTTTCGCCTATATTGCTATCAAACTTTGCGTGAGATCTACAAATCTTCGCGCCCTTCAGAAAGTTTTTCGCACGACCCTGTGTCAATCTTCGTGTGATATTCTGCCAGTTGCGGTCATTTTGGTCATTCTATCACCTTCCACCAGTCAGGTTTCCTTCGTGCCAGGTTGCATATCTTCGCGCGAGTCTGTGAGAATCTTTGCGTGATAGAGCATTTCTTCACACGAAATCTGTCCTCTGCTGCCATACCAGTGAGCTAATTGTTGTCAATTGCCAACTTGCTATTTTCTATCCTATCATTTCTAGTCTTCTTTGGTCGATCCGGGTTAGATTAGGTCACTTACCCCGCTGTTGGAAGCTTGTTTGCACTTTGGGTCTTTGTGTTTTGACCTCTTGAATTAGTGATCTTTGATTTCACAAGCGACCTTGCTTGGAGTTGGTAAGTTAGAAATCATCCTTGTTGAGAAGATAAATCTTTGGATCCTTTGATAACACACTTGGAGAGTTCTAGTAGTCTCTTGTCCATCAATCAATATAACTTGGGTAAATCATCCTCCCGATCCATATGTGTTAGGGTACTCACCCGTTTATTGGGCACCTCTGTGGCAGTGTTGGTTTATACCTCTTGTAAAATTCTATCCTATCACCTCTCTTTTGGACAAGTGAGTGCTTTTACTATCCTAATTTGGTACCAACGTTTCTTAGGGTCATCCTATCACCTATTACTTTTTCTTTCATGCCAGTTACAACAAGATATCAAGTGAATCAAGGAAAGCAACCTCAAGTAGTCTTTAGCCAATTACCCTTAGTTCAAACTCGCCAAAAACGTAAGGGAAAATAACTCATATTTGATCAATCACCTAGGAACAATTCTGAAATTTGGTTTGATTCCAAGAGTTACCTTAGTGAGTTGAGTACCCCCTTAGCATCATCTCATTTGGATGTGGATATGAGTTACACCTTGACTCGATGAGATATGGAGGATATGGATAGATGCCTTGATGATATATTTGAGAAACATAGAGGTCCCATTTCAGTTGGCAGTTCCTCTCATGGAAATCGACTCGTCTCACCCCTTATCTCACCTAGATATATGGATGCACACCAAAGGGCTGAAAGGGATGAGAGACGAACATATCAAGAAGCACAATTGCAACATGACAATCACAATGATGAGCCTTATGATACTCGCGTGAACACTACATATACCAATGGATTGTTCAGGCATTCAGGACCAAGTTCACTGGTCAAAAAATCTTCAAGATACACAAGTGACAGACATAAGCGAATTGAGCGTGAAAAGAAAGCCTTCCTAGATGAACAAGCTGCAAAGGAAGAGCGATTTAGACTCCTAGAGTTGGAGAGAAAGACTTTGTTGGAGATGGAAAAGAAAGCCTACCAAGAAGAGCAAGATAAACTCTTGGCCCAACAACTCAATGATCAATCCCACAACATGCATGCTGGTGATGGAAACAACTTTCCTCCATCCACCCCTCCTAAGACTCCACAAAGTAGATGTTCAAGAACACCTTCACGATCTCCTAGCCCTAGAGGAAGAAGGGCTTCAAGACATGATAATTATAGGAGACATACACCTCTTAGGAACTCGACACAACCTTCACAATGTGCTCATCATGGTTCACAATATGGAGGTAGTTGCTTAAATTTTGACTTCACCTCCCAAGACTTTATGAAAATGCAACAAGAACCACTTTTCTAGCAGTATGTGGAGAAATATTTAGAGCAAAACACTGATAAGTTCCTAGAGAGTCTAATCAACAAGGGTGCTAGAGTCCCCTACAACTTTGATGTGGATAAGAAGATTAAGAAACAGGGTCCATCTCAAGAAGAAGAAATCAAGCAACTTAAGCACATGATGGAAAATATGTTAGCACCCAAGAATTCATTCTCACTTGATTCAATTTGTCCTAATCCTTTTGACAAAAGTGTTAATATGAGAGACTTCCCTAGAAAGGTTGAAATTCCTCAATATGACAAGTATGATGGAAATGGAGATCCACATGATCATGTACACCAATTTTATACCATAAGTTTTGAGTTCCACCAAGATGACTCATATCTCATGAGGTTGTTCCCACAGAGTCTTAAAGGTCAAGCGATGGAATGGTTCGCCAACATAACTCTCCCTATTAAGACTTTCAAAGAGCTTGTTCATAGATTTGTCCAACACTTTGCATACAACCTTTCAAGATCTATCACCATGTTGGACTTATGCAACTTAAGACAAAATCAAGGGGAATCCTTTGTTACTTTCTTGCAAAGGTGGAGACGACAATGGTCTCGCTACTCTAGGACCATTCCTGAAAAATGAAAAGATTGACATCCTTGTTAGCAACTTGGTTCCTGAAATGTGGTATGAAGTTAGGAAGATGGTTTTTGATTATTTTGACACCATGGTTGAAACCGCTTGTAGGATTGAGGATGTTTTGAAAGAACAAGGAATTTTGACCAAACATGGACACAACAACAACAATGGTCAAAATAACAACCCTAACAAGGATAAAGGAAAGAACTCACATTGGAATAGGAACAAACAAGTGGTCAATGATGGAGTTGTGGACTCCTCCCAATCCAAAGATCAAACTGTGCTCCACTTGTCTAGTGTTGTTCAATCCATGAAACTCAATGCATCTAATCAACAAGAGAACAAGCCAAGATACCAAGATAGGCCTAAGAAAGAAAGGCGTCAATTTTCAAAACTTGGTGATTCATATGAGGATTTTTGAAAACACTCATTGCTAACAACTTGGTGCATCCTCAAGATCCCATAAAGCATTATATACCTGATGTTAAGCCACATTGGTGGGATGAGAAAGCCTTTTGTAAGTTTCACAATGACATTGGACATGATATTGAAAACTGCTACAAACTCAAGCATCTTATTCAAGATCTCATTGACAATGGCCAACTCAAGGTAGATGGATTGAACACCAATGCAAATCATAAGGCATTCAAAGAACCTTTTCCCAAGTATGAGAAGGGGGAAACCTTTAAACCTAAGAATGGCAAGGATGAGATCAATTACACCTACACAGATGTAGCGAATGTTATCAATATGATTGAAGTTGTAGAGGAAAATGTCAACATGATGAGGGGTAAAGATCCCTATGGTTATGATCTAGACATAGACTCTCCTTCTATCTTTGGTGAAGAACCCGTTGTGGTGCTAAGGGGTCCTAACTCTAGAGGTTTGTCTCAAGCTCTTAATGTTGTCACCTGAAGTCAAGGTCCCGTTGTCATTAGAGGACCCAATTCAAGGCAGACATGTAAACCAAAGCAAGTGGGATCCAAGAATGTCACCTTGAAACCGACAGTTGATCCTAAGCCAAGTTAAAATCTTGTTGATCAGTCACAAAGGACCCCAACTCAGATTTTGATCTTTGAGCTCTTAGAGTTGTCCCCTAGACATAATAAAATCCTTGAGGATGCTTTGCGCACGGAAAACGTCCCCAACAACTTAGATGTTGATCAATTCCAAAACATGGTTAATCATATTGATAGCCCTCATTACCTTACCTTTTCAAAGGATGATGATAAAGCTTTGAGCCACCCGCATAACCTTGCTCTTCAAATTGAGGTCATGATCCACAAAACCCATGTTAGGCGCATGTTGATAGATGGGGGTGCTGGGCTTAATATTTGTTCCTTGAGTATTTTTTAAGATTTGAGTTATTCAGAAGAAGTCATAGATACCAGGAAAAAGATCACTATCAAAGCCTATGATGAGGAAGAAAGAAGTTCCAAGATATTGGTCGTCCTTCCTGTTAGGATTGGCCCTGTTGAAAAAGATATTTTATTCCAAGTAGTTGACGCTGGTCCTCTTGCGTACAATATCTTACTTGGTAGACCATGGATTCATGATATGCAAGCACTGCCGTCTACTTACCATCAGTGTGTTAAGTTCCCTTACAATAGAATAGAGATTTGTATACCTGGGGATAACAATTTATCTATTAACTCAATTTCAGTGGGTACTCATGTTCCCCTCAATAGAGAAGCAAAAGACTTTGATGCAACCTTAGCTGAATGTAAAGACAAGCTCAAGTCAGTAGACCTTGGTATGGGGGGTATCAACTCAACTCCCTCACAACACTGCCAGTTTCACCTAAGTCTTATGGAAAGACTTCACAAGAGATAAAACCTTCCTCTTCAGTCATGATTTTATTTGGCACATTTGTAGAATCTTCAATGCCTATTCAAGATGAGAAAGAAGATACATTTGTTAGAGGCTGGATTTATAGAGAAGAGAAATACATGCACAATGAGAACTTCTCTCCCTCACCTAAGGCTTATGGAAGAGGGTATACTTTCCTTAAACAGATGGGCTATCTTGGACATGGCCCTCTTAGTCACATATTGGATGCTAGAGTCGAACCTCTTGATCATGCTCTTTTTGGACGCAAGTCTAAGAAGACGGTTGGCCTAGGATTTGAGAATTACAACAAGCGCACCAATCCTCTCTTTGATGAGTCAGATAGTGAAGATGAACTAGAGTATGTTCCTAATTTGACAAATTAGCAATACATGTGTGAAGATTGGGTCCCTTTCACTAATCTCCTTTGGGAAGATTCAGATAGCCTAGTCACTCATGAGACAGTTGCAACTTTAGAACATGATGAATCAGATGTAGAAGATCCTCTTAGAGAGCATCAACAAAAGAATCTTGCCCGTTTAATGGAAAGAGAAGGTATTACCTTTGATGATATTAGACCTTCCACATCACGAGGTGCCAAACCTTCATGGTGTAAGCATCCTAGTCAAAGTTCAGATATAAGTTCACATGAGTATGAATGGGACTCTTTATCAAATTTTTCTACAATTGACGTGGATGTTGATGTCATCCATACTTATAGTTCTCAACCTGAGGTAGCCAACGAGGCATGTGTAGGATTAGAGGATTTGAACCCACATGTTGCCTTAGTGGATGATTCTTCGCTTGTTAGGAAGAATCCTGATTTGGGTAGCTTAGAGGGATACTTGACAGAATCTGACTCTTCGGTCACCAGAGATGATATCATTTACCTTTACAACCTTGAACCGGTCATTTACTTACCTCTCGTTCACCCTGACCTCATTGATTGGTCCCAACGCTATCAAGAACCTGAGCTCTTAACGTTTCAAAATGATTATGAGATAGCCTGTTACTTGAATGCCATTGAACTCGTAGTTTCTTCCACCAGCAAACCGGCTACCAGCATGACAAAGCCAGACATCAAGTACCTTAGTCATAAAATAAAAAGAATAGGAGTTCTAATGGCGAAAAACACTGTGTGGCGGTGTCAGAACCAAAAAAAGTAAAAAGAAATTACGTATCCAAGGGTGAAAACCTCTTTGAGGCACCTAAAGATGAGGTACTTGATCATCTCCCTAGATATTTTCAAGAAAGATCTTCAGTGCTTATTGAACCAACACAAGCAGTCAAATTGGGTACAGATGAGGCCCCACAGATAGTACACTTGGCTCAGTCCTTGTCACCACAAGAAAAAGAAGCTTACACTAAGTTCTTATAGAAAAAGAAAATCAACTTTGTATGGACTTACTCAGATATGCCAGGGTTGGACATCAATCTTATCATGCATCATTTGTCCATAGCTCTAGATGTCAAACCAGTTAAACAAAAATTGAGAAAGATGCATCCTCACGTAGCTCTCCTAGTCAAAGTAGAATTAGAGAAAATCCTTGGTTCAGGTTTCATAAGAGCTATTGCCTATGCTGAATGGATATCAAACATTATACTAGTTTACAAACATGACAAATCCATTCGAGTTTGCACAAATTTTAGAGATATCAATAGAGCATGCCCAAAGGATGAATTTCCACTTCCTAATATAGACATGATAGTGGATATGACTGCGGGTTATGAGATTTATTCTTTGATGGATGGTTTTTCTGGATACAATCAGATTAAGATAGCTCCTAAAGATCAAGAAAATACTGTATTCACTTGTGCATGGGGTACCTATTGTTGGAAGGTTATGCCTTTTGGATTAAAAAATGCAGGAGCCACCTATCAACGAGCTATGACAACCATTTTTCATGACATGATGCACAAAAATATGGAAGATTATGTGGATGATACCTTGGCCAAATCTAAGAAAAGAGATACACACTTAGATAATTTAGAAGTCATTCTAGATCGCATGGAACTATTTCAACTAAGGTTAAATCCAAAAAAGTGTGCATTTGGAGTCACCTCTGAAAAACTATTGGGATTCATCATTTCAGCAAGAGGAATAGAGGTAGACCCTGAAGAGGTCCAAGCAATTATAAATATGCCACCTCCTAGAAACATTAGTCAAATGAGGAGTCTTCAAGGGCATCTTCAATCTATAAGGAGATTCATCTCACAGTTGGCAGATATAGCTCAACCTTTCAACAAGAACTTACACAAAGGAGTCAAATGTATCTGGAATGAGGATTGTCAAAAGAGCATAGATCAAATCAATAAATACTTGGAAAATCCTCTTATTTTAATGCCTCCTATATCAGGGAAACCACTTATTCTATATATTTCAGCAATATAATCTTCCTTGGGGGCATTATTAGCTCAACTTGATGAACATGGGAAAGAAAGAGAAATATACTACATTAGCCGCACTCTTGTTTCATATGAGGTTAACTACACTAGTATTGAGAAAGCTTGCCTTGCAGTTGTGTTTTCTTCCCAAAAGTTACAACATTACATGCTTGTGCACACTATACACCTCATAGCAAAAATAAATCCACTCAAGTATTTTCTAGGTAAGGCTGCCCTCATCGGTAGACTTGCGAAATGGATGATGATCCTTTTAGAGTTTGACATAGAGTACATTAAGCGTAAAGCAATCAAAGGACAAGCCATAGTGGATCAACTGGCTGAGTTCCCATTACAAGATAATGTACCTATTCAAGTTGACTTCCTAGATGAACACCTCATGTATATGACTAAAAAAACATGGAAGATGTTCTTTGATGGATATTTTATGCAAAATGGTTCAGGAGCTAGTGTGTTGTATGTTTCTCCTCATGGGTACACGATCCCTAAGTCTTACAAGTTACTGTTCCCATGTACAAATAACATTGCTGAGTATGAAGCTTTAACAAATGGGCTTAAGATAGCCATAGAATGGAGAATCACAGAGTTACACATCTATGAGGATTCATAACTGATAATCAACAAAGTCAATGATGGATACAAAAAAAAATGAGAAAATGGTACCTTACAAGAAAATGGTTGATTCTTTGAAACAATACTTCACATTTTTCATGTTTCGGCAAATCCCTAGAGAAGAGAACAAAGCAGCTGATGCTATGGCTACCCTTGCTTCACTCCTTTAGCTAGGACAACATGAATCTAGATTTGAATTCCTGGTGGAAGAGCTACATCACCCTATCTATGAATCCCACAAAAGCCATGTCATTTGTACCATTTTTGGTCGTGAGTCATCCCGTTATAGTGCCATTTACTCATACCTTTGTGATGACATTATACCTGAAACTTTTAACCGATCTAAATGCAGAAACCTTACCCAAAATGCCTCTTGCCATTCCCTTATCTTTGGTGATTTGTATAGGAGGGGTCTAGATGGAACACTTCTTAGATGCTTAGAAAAGGAAGAATCTGACCCAGCGCTAGTTGACATTCACGAGGGCATCTGTGGGGGACATTCCAATGGTCTTGCCATGGCTCGAAGGTTGCTTAGGGCAGGGTACGATCGGCCTACGATGCAAATTGATGTAGTAGCTTTTGAAAAGCCATGTGAAAAATGTCAAAAACATGGTAACCTGATACATGCTCTAGGCAGGGAGCTCATTCCTTCTATATCTCATTGGCCATTTCAGCACTGGGCCTTTGATCTTGTTGGGAAGATTCATCCCAACTCATCGGGTGGACACAAGTTTATTATCACTGCTACTGATTACTTCACTAAATGGGTAGAAGCTGTCCCACTTTCTGTTGCCTCGGGCAAGACAGTCTCTCTATTCATTCTGAACCATATCATTTGTCGATATGGAGTGCCTTCCGAGATTATCACTGACAACGAAGACCAGTTCAAAAATAAGGACCTTAAACAACTCTACAAGAAATTCAAGATTAAACAAAATTGGTGCTCCATTCACTTCCCGCAAGGAAATGGTCAAGCAGAGGCATAAAAAAAAACCATTATTAAAATATTACATAGAATAAATTGTAAGAATGGTAGAGATTGACACTTACAGATAAATCCGGCTTTGTGGGTCTATAAAATGAGTATTCGTACTCCTACTGGGGCTACTCTTTTTTCCCTTACATATGGCATTGAAGCAGTGTTACCTTTAGAGGTTGAGATTCCTTCACTTAAAGTTTCCCTCAAAGGTCTAGTTACAGATGAAGACTACCGCGCCATGAGACTTCAAGAGTTAGAACTTCTGGATGAGAAATGTCAAACATCATTTGACCATATGAGGGTTTACCAAAAGCGCATGTCCAAAGCCTTCAACAAAAATGTTTGCCCTAGAGAATTCCAAGTGGGAGATCTTGTCCTACGTGAAAATTCTAAAAATCAACATCATAGAGATCAAAAGGGCAAATTTGAACCTAATTGGCTTGGACCTTACATCATTACAAAATTTTTTGGGTCAGGTGCTTATTTATTGTCTATAGCAGAGGGAGAGCAGCTTTCGACCCTATCAATGTCTTGTACCTGAAGAAGTTCTATCCATGATGCCCATTCTGTCTGGGGGCATCCTTTTTACATACTTATTGATCTTGAAAAAATCCAAAAAATGATATAGTATCAAAAAATTCTAAAAATTAGATAATGTCCTGAAAAAATGATCATCTTAGTGAAAACCTAGCAATAGGCGCTTTGATGTATCTCAAAAAAAAAATATATATTCCAAAAATGCAAAAAAAAAAAAAAAAAAAAAAAAAAATTCAAAAAAAAAAAAAAAAGTGCCTTGGTGAAAACCTGGAAATAGGCGCCTTTGTAGCAAAAATGAAAAATAAAAAAATTGCAATAAAAATTCAAGTGGTGAAAACCTGGAAACGGGTGCTACTTGAGGCCTTTGCACCCCTGTTTCTTAGCGCGTGTCCTCGACACTTAGCCTTTCTCCATCATGCCTTGTCCTTGTTGCCTTGGTTTGGAATTGGTCTGTCTTTGCCTAGGGGGCATCACTGTGTTAGCTTTGGTCTCTTGGATGCATCAGTCTTTAGGACATGTCGCAAATGGTATTTTTTTCAACACCACTCCAACTGTATTTTTTAATACAACCCCTGACATCGAGTGTTTTTCAACACTTATCAGTTTGTTCTTACCTAGTTTTGTCATGTGATCTTACTTGCTTGCAAGCATTCAATCCTTATCCTCAGAACTTAGTATCAGTTAACACACTTAAATTTTTAAACACAACACTTAATGCTTGAGCTATGTCATGATCTTTTCTTTGTGTGCTGACGGTTATTGATTTTTGTTGAGTGTCCTTGTCTAATAAGTCTCTCTGGGATGCCTAGCTAGAGGACTTGGGGCATGGGGCATGTTTTTATTTGCTTTCTGCTTTTGGGTGTGGTCCTTGACTATTTTTGCACAACCGTTCTTATGGTCATCCTGACATATATGCCTTGATGCGAGCGTGGTTTTGCTACATTAAATTGGGTAAGCTAACAACGAAGTCATCTTGACCTTTATGTCTTTGATGCTTATGTTAGAATCTTTCCACATTCCAATCTAATATAAATCACATTCATATCTTCATAGTTGTGCTTGTGACTAGTGATGGTTGTGTGATGCTTCCAATCATATTCATATCTTCATAGTTGCGCTTGTGACTAGTGATGATTGTGTGATTTTTCAATGTCCGTTAATAATGTCCCAATGATGAAAATAAGTTCCTTAACATTCTTTAATGAATGATGAACACAAGATGTTATGTTTATGTTTCTCGATTGCAAGTACACCTTTGCATTTTCATGTATCTTGCATTGTTAGGCCTCATGTTAGTTTGCATTTTAGGCTGCATTATGAGTTTGAGAGAGTTTCCTTCATCTTTCTTGTGGACTTTTAATAAACTGTGGTCATGTTTTGATCTTCATTTCCTTATCTTCTTTCATGATCTCAATCAAAATTTTCTATCTTTAACAATTGATTAATTTTGGGGCATTCTCTTTCTTAAGGCAAATTCTCTTTCTTCTCTCCATTTCTTTCCACCTCTTCCAAACTTCTATCTTCCATTCGCTTTCACCCCACTTCTTTTCTTCTAATTCAACCTTGGGGCATAATCTTTCATGCTTGATGATCTACCTTGGTTCTGTGATCTTTATATCTTTCATCTTACATCAAGAACATTATCTTTAGTTCGATTTGATCAAATTTATCAATATTTTATTTCTCCTCTATCTCATTTCGATTTCAACCTCGAGGGGCAGTACCTATCAAATTTCAATCCTTGATTCAGCTTTATCAATCCTATCAATCGCTCTGATTGGGGCAACCTTGCTTAAGGTTCTTATCTTGGACATGTCAATTACCTATTTACAGGGGTGTTGACCTTGTCTTTTTTTCAATCATCTTATCTTTGTCCTGATGTGTTCTCGTCCGCCGATCACACGTCTGGGTTGTTTTGTGATCCCAAATCGATCTCACACTTCGACTGCATTCTTTGACTACATGTGTTCCCATAAAGATAACACATTAGTCAAAAAAGGGGAAAATGTATGCACCCTAAAATGGTCGCTTAGACTATGGGCCCCCATTCTTCAATTAATCAAATGATGGAATCAATTTATCAATTTCCTAAATCAATGGCTTGCAATATTTTCAATTCAAATCCATTTCCTTGATCAAATCTTAATTAATTCAATTATTTCAATATTTTCTAAAGGTTTGATCATTTCATCAATAATATTATATCTCTTAAATAAAATAATCTTGTTTAATTAAAGAAAATCCCTTTTAATTAAATGATTTTATCTTATTTAATTAATATCCCTTTTAAATAAATAAAATAATCTTATTTAATTAAAAGAAATAAAATAATCTTATTTAATTAAAAGAAAATCTTTCTTTTAATTAAATTATTTTATCTTGTTTTAAAATCCCTCTTTTAATTGAATAATATTATCTTATTTACTTAAAAATTTATCTTTTAATTAAATAAATAAAATCCCCACTTAAAGCTCTCTTTTTGATGAAAAAAGGAAATAAATCAAATAAAAATAAATAAAAATTCATTTTTCTCTATACTATCCAAGTGGTGGGCTATTTTTGCCTCTTAATCATAGCTTTTGATTTTGCCTCTTGAAGATTTAAAGCACATGTATCAATGAAAAATGAATCTCCACCATTGCTTTATTAGCCTTTTAATCTCCACCGTCCATTATTTTTTATAAGGAAGCCTTTCCTTCTCATTTGAGGATCCATGTTTTTAGTTTATTGTTATGCTGCAGGTTTGGAGAGCAATTTTGGAGGAGAATTTGTGCACTTAAGCTTGGCTATTGCAACTTCTCTCTTCTTGTCTTCTTCTCTCATGCATCCATGACAATCCATTTAGATTACTTTGCATTTGCATTTTAGATTAAATTCATATTTACTTTCATAGTTTAATCTTGCATTTGTATTTCCTTTTATAGAATAATCTTGCATTGTTATCATATAAATTAGTTTCCATTTTCATTTGCATGCATACTTGATGATCATGGAGACTAGCATTCTTGCTTTTCCTCTTTGAATCTTTCATTTTATGCTGTACTTGCATGAGCACAAATTAGGTCAATTTGAGGGCCTCCATCACATACCCTTGCACTCCATGAATAGAGAGCTATGAGTTGCCTTTCAAGACCTCATTCTTGAGCCATCTTGGATATAATGATTCATAGAAGTGTGCCACATTTTTAGCACACAGTAATGACAAATCTTATGAGAAAAAGTTTGATAGAGGTGATAACAGATATTACCGAAGCAACCAACAATCTGACAGAAGAGATACCTGAGACTACAAGGACAAAGGGAAGAAATCTTGTTACCTAGCTGAGAACAGAGCTGATGATACTGACACCAAACCTGATGAAAACATTGAGATGGTATTTGTAGCCATGAAGGATGATTCAGACGAAGAAGAAGAAAGGTATGTATAAACTGCACTGATATTTAAGGTTAGTAAAAATGATGTCTGGATTATAGATAGTGGCTGCACTTACCACATGACCGGTGATAAATAAAAGTTTAAGACTTTTGAATACTATAATGGTGGATCAGTGAGAATGGGTAATGACACACCTTGTCCAGTTGAAGGTAAATGAACTATAATGATGAATAACCTGATCAAATGTGAGAATGCTTACTGGGTAAAATGACTTAATTATAATCTTTTTAGTGTTTCACAGTTGAATAAGATAGGTCACCGAGTAACATTCAAAAATAAGAAGGAAAAGATCTTCAATGAATTAGGAAGGTTGATTGGAATTGGTGAACAGACAAAAGGTAACCTTTTCTATCTTTATGACACTAACACCACTTGCTTAATGGCTAGAAATGAAGACATATGGTTGTGGCATAAGAGACTGCCATGTAAATTTTGACATGATAAAGATCAACAATAAAAGGAAAGTAAGAGGCTTACCGAGAATGTCTAAGCCCGAGCATATCATGTGTAAGAATTGTAAAAAAGGTAAGATGACAAAGTCTAGTTTCAAGAGTAAAGCCCATACATTTGATGCAATTATAGAATTAGTCCATACCAATTTATGTGGACCCATGAAGACAAAGAGTTACTATGGAGATAGGTATTTCATTCTCTTTGTAGATGATTATTCTAGAATGATGACAGTTATATTTTTAAAAGATAAATCAGAAGCATTCAAGACGTTTAAATGGTATAAGGCTATGATAGAAAAGAAAAGTGGTAAGGAAATAAAATTTTATGGCAATCCTTTGCTGATGAAATGAGCAAAGAGTTTGAAATGTCTATGTTTGGAGAGATAAAATTCTTTCTTGGTCTTCAAATTATTCAACAAGATGTAGGCATATATATATATATATATATATATATATATATATAACTCAATCCAAATACATCAAAGAAGTGTTGAATATATTCAAGATGGAAGACTCCAAACCAGTTGGAACACTTATGGCTACCAAATGTAAGCTGACAAAAGAAGACAAATCAAATGAGGTAAATCAGACCTTGTATATATCAATGATTGGCAAACTAATGTATGTTGTTCATACTAGACCAGATATTGCACATACAGTTGGAATAGTTTCAAGATTCTCTTCTAATCCCAAATAATCACATATGACTGCTGTTAAGAGAATTGTGAGATATCTAAAGAACACCGAGGACTATGAATTATGGTATAAAAGAGAAGGAAAATTTGAGCTAAAAGTCTATACAGATGCTGATTGGGCTAGAAACATTGATGACTGAAAGAGAACAACTGGAGGGGCATTTTTCATGGGTGACAGACTTGTCACATGGATCAGCAAGAAGTAATGATGCATTTCACAATCTACTGCAGAAGTAGAATATGTGGCCGCTGCTGCAAACTACTCAAATATTGTTTGGATCAAACAGTTACTGGAAGGTATGAATATGAAAATCCTTGACCCAGTCATTATCTATTGTGATAATACCAGTGCAATAAACATATCAAAGAATCTAATCATGCATGCTAAGACTAAGCATATAGCAATCAAGTATCCTTACTTAAGAGAACAAGTGCAAGAAAAAGAGGTGATACTAGAATATGTTCAATCAAAGGAACAATTAGCTAATATATTCACCAAGCCATTACCGAAAGATACATTTGAGTATCTAAGGAAAATAACAGGGGTCTAACCCTTGTCTATCGGTCAGTAAGCTGACTAGATGATTGCATCAACTCACAAGCTATCAGAAGATCATGAAGGTTGATGCAAAAAAGAAGAAAAACTACAAAGATACATCTGTACACAGCAAGGTACAAATCTACACTGAACACTAGAGTCAATGTATTGCTGATGGATAGGGAAATTCAAGGAATATATTATGAAATGGAATGGAGATAATATGGAAAGTTTGTTTGGCATTGTTGTCAAAGGGAGAGATTATCTCATTATCAAAAAGTTTATGCCTTATCAGGAAAGGAAGAGATAATCTCATTATCAGAAAAGATTATATCATTATCCATGAAGATAAATTCCTCAGAGATCAAAGGAAGAGTTAATCATTATCCTATGGGAGAGATTGATTACATATGAAATATCTATCTCAGGGAGAGAAGTAACAAAGGGAGAGAGTACATACTAAAGGATATTATCAAGGAGAGGACCAGTCAACATTAGAAACAAAGACAAAAGATGCTACATCTATCCAGTGAAGGGTTTGAAGATTGAAGAACACACTCTGCAAGAAACAAATCTAAGCTATGTGAGCTTACCGAGAGCCATACATTTTGTATCAGTTACAATAGGAGAGATTGATAAAATACACTTGATATATTTCATATTGTATTAGTAATAATATATGGTGATAATGTAGTGTGTTTCCATCAATGTCAAAGGGAGAGATTGATGACATATAACTGATTGAATGTTTGAAGATGTTAAGTTGATCACCAAAATGCAGATAGATAATACAAGCCATCAAATCAGTATAAAGATTAAAATCAGTTAAATGGATTGTATTGTCATTGATGTCAACTTGTTATAATTTGATTGGTCATATACAATGTGTCAAAGCCTTCAGAGAATCAGAGAGACAGATTATGCTTTTTGTAATGCATAATAGATAAGCATTCACCAAGTAACTATAGACACCAACGGTTAGTGGAACCCGACAGACAGAGAAACCTGAAGAGAAAAGTCACAGTGATGCCTGAGCATGGAAATAGACAAGAATTACCGACGAGCAGAATCACAAGCATGACCGACGACCAAAATTATAGAAATACCCAACGGATAGACAACACCGATGGAGAAGCCCGAGGATAACTGAAGTGTTGACAGAAGCTAACAAAGAGTTAAACATCGAAAAGAACTGAAGTTCACAAAATGACAAAATACTTAGCTGGCAGAGCTAAAGATAGACTTAACTGGTTGTTTACATTGTTTTCATCAACAAGTTAAAGCCAAGAGACAAGTAAAAGATTTAAAGTTGTTTTATGCCAGTTGTCAAAGAGATAAAATAAGAGTTAATCTTTAAATCAATATTGGCGAGAACTGTGGATCATGCCAAGATCAATAAAATCAAGAACCTAGAAACGATGATATCATGTCTATAAAGAGACAACTTAATTCATTATGAATAAAGGGGAGTGAATAGAAAGAGGATGTTGGAGAGAAACTGATGAAGAACAACTTCGTACAGTCCCGATCAATCAACCTAAGAAGAGCTAAAGATTTATGTGGACACCGAGCAACAGAGCATAGCATCACCAAGTATAAAATAAGTGGAGCAAAGGTATTGAAATGATACATTGATTAGAAAGGTAACATGAGCTTAAAATAGATCTGAAAATCTTCAAGTATAAGTTGCATGTATGAACAGATCATTTACTGTTGCATTTTAATCATTGAATAAGAAAGTCTCTTAACCGAGTAGGATTTAAAGATCCTTTCTATATTGAGATACATCCCAAGGAGTATCAAAAATTTTGGTCATGAAGATAGCATGAGATGCTAGATACCATACGACAAAATACACTGGGTTTGGTCATAGAAGGTAGCATGAGATGCCAGATATCAAGTGAAAAACTATTCTATTAAATCCTCTAACAAGGTCACACCTAACAATGTATTTGTAACCTTTAACAGGGTTGGCTCTTCACCGAGCTCACTTTAGAAGAGTGAAAATTTTGGGTTACCGGTCCCAAGTGGTTTTTCCCTTAACATGGTTTCCACGTTAAAAATCCATGTGTCAATGTGTTTATTAGTCATTACTTTAGTGTTTTTCACTACACATAACTATTCTGGATTGATCGGTAAAGTCTAAGTAATTTACTATTTTTTGGTAAATGAAAGACTGCTATTCGGTAAAGCTAAAGAATAAGGTTTAAAAGTAAACTCTGAGAAATAGTAATTTGATAAGTATATTTGAAGGCATTCATCTTGTTGGATTGAAGATAACTAGAGGCTTAACAATGTGGTATTAATTTTTTGGGTTGATATATTGGAATATTTTTGAGGCCACTAATTCACACCCCCTCTCAGTTATTCTAACACATACAACAGACTTATGACTTGGATAGCTGTTCCAAAAGATAAAATAACAAATCTTTGAATCATCCAAAACTTCATTATGAGTTGGATAACTTTCAGTTGGTTGACAATTTCTTGTTTGAGATGGATGCTGATTGGACAATTGATAATCCACTCTTTGAGTTGGATGAGGGAGTTCTTTCTGGCTCCAATGATGAGGATGTAAATGATTACAGGATTTGGGACCCAAGTAAAATCTCTAGTGATGAGTTTGGGACACAAGATCAAAATAGTGGATCGATTGGTAGAGTTAGTACTGCGGCCCATTCTTTGATCATCTTACACATGGATTTAGATTTAGATTTACATATGGGTATGGATCAATAGGATATTACAGACAACTGGGAAGGTGGTTGCCATCTCTATTTAGGTAACCCAGGAGGAAAATTCTTATGGTTAGTAATGGCTCATGGCGCTGATTGGAATAATGTTTAGTTCCCACCTTCATTTGACCTTAGTGGTGTTTGTGATTTCAGCTGGAGTGAGGTTCTTAGTTGGATTGAGGATCTTTCCGTATATGATAGCAACACATGGCAAGTTGATTCGACTGATCTTGCACTTGGGGTGATTGGGGATCCAGGGGTTGACAGATGGAGAACCTTACATTGTGAGGATTGGGTTGGGTTACTTAATTGTTTGAGGCATATAGTTGACAAGTTCAGAGTCACCCAATAGGTAGAAGCAACAGTGCCTCTCAGGATGGTTTGAAACCCAGGGAGTTTACGGTTGGAAGAGTTGCACTTGGATATCCTTACTCACAGTATGTAAGGATTTTATGTCAGTTGTTCCAGTAAAGAGAGTAAATCTTGTGGAAGTTTCATATGTGATCCTGGTATTCATGTATGGCTACATGATTACTTGTGGATAAGCAATCTTAAGGAGGGAGGATTGTAATGTACCTTTTTTTTGGGACAGAGATTTCTTTAGCCAACTGGTGCAAGAGCACCCAAATTGAACCCAATGTTTCTATGGAACTTAGGGGTTCCTTCAGGGTCCTAAGAGGCTTTTAGTGATATTTAGACATAGGGTTAGACACTGGATCACCATGTAAGGCCATAGTACCAAGATTGGCACATTATGACCCCTTGGGTCACTATGAGTCATTAATGTTCCCAAACCTTAGAAATAGGTTGTTTTTGAGGTTTTAGTGTTTGGATCCACTAGGGATCACCTAAATAACATCTTGACCAAATTTGGTCACTAGATTTGCAAAATTGCAAAAAATGTAAAAGTTGCTCAAAAGTTGTCAAGAACCTTTTGAGCAAACTTAACAAATTTTCAAAAACCAACTCCCAAACGGTCAAGTCAGTTTAGACTTGTATTTTAACCATTAGGAGTGCCTACAATAGCCCTTTCAGGTGGGTGGTAGGTTGATCATGTACTTTGATATTTGAAAATCAATAAAAAATAACCATTTTCTTGCATTCTGAAGGAAACAGTCACTGTGTATGGTTGGGTATGGACATGGGGGCATGTGAGTCTAACACCAGGAGTTAGGGGTATGAATCTACTTTCATTTGGATTTGGTCTCATGTGCTGATTGGTCTTGGTGTGTAATTTATTCAATTTTCAAACTCACTGCCTGGATTATAGGCCCTAATTCAGGGTTTCTAAGAAAATTAAGTGTATATCCACTTTCCACCATGGGAATTTAATGGCCCTTGGTAGAAAGCTTTTTCTTATGATGCTCTTTGATATTCTGCAAGATAGGTTCTTCAAGTTGCAGGGAAATGGCAATGAAGTGATGCCCTAGGTGTATATCCTTATGTATGCACCTATCCAGAATTAGGACAACAATCATAAATTTTGTTTGGGGATTGACCAAAAGCTCTAAGTTAGAGGAAGAGTCATTTGTACACACCCTCACATGATCCAATCATCATTTTGGACATTGGATGCATCTAAAAGACACTTTTAGTGTAAATGGAGGCCTAATTAGGGATAATCGGTGGAGCAATTTGGTGTGTCATTCAGTCTTCTTTTCAATTTCAAGTTCTAGGGCTTGAGTCCAAGGTCCTTGGCCATAAAGGGTGTCTAAATCCCCAACCAGTTCATAAGGTCTTGTGGAAGAATCTCACTTAAGACCAAATTTCCCTCTGAAAAAGGCTACAAGCATCGTCTTGGGTTTGTGAAGCAACCATGTCTTATGGATTGCATTTGAGTGAAAGAACCATTGGAACTATTTAATAGGGACCTAAATAGACCATACCTACAAGCATAGGTCACCCTTGGTCCTATATGTCACTTTGGAGGTATTCTTGTGAATAGGGGTCATTTGCTTGTGAGACCAACCTTGGTAGTTGGTGTTGAAGGACTTGTGAAACCTAGTGATTAGGTTACCCTTGGGGTTTTGGGGTTGTGAGAACCTTAATCAAGTCATTTTTCCACACTTGTGATAAATGTCAAGCATTTTGGCTTTTTAAAGTTGGTGTTCTAGGGTACCTTGCCCTATTTGAGACCTTTGACAAGCTTCCAGTTGCCCACTTTGCATCACCAACCTTATAATAAATTAAATGAATTAAGGGGACTTAAAAAGGGAGATTATAAAAGTCAATTTAATATTATAAGGAGAGTTAATAAGAGATAAAAGGGATAGAAGATGAAAGACAAAAATGGGAAGGTGAAGAGTCACTGGGTTGTGCTTAAAAGGAGGAGCTCATTTCAGCATGCTTAGTTTTATGAATTTATTTATCTTCTCTTGGAGAATCCAGGAAGCTTATAGCTTTCAATTATGAAACCTTCAACTGGAAACCTTCAGGCTTCTCGGTGGATTGGATAGAAACCCAGTTCATCTTTTGAGGTGGATTTCTGACGGATTTCACATTGTATTTTAGGTTCTTCTCTAGTTACTGATATGACTGTAACTTCTATTTTTAATATTGGATCATGTTATTAAACTTCTGAAGATTGAATAAAATAATATTTATGAGATTTTTTTTATCTGGGCATTTGCTGGTATTTGCTGTTGACTCAATAGTTTACTACATGAAATTATTTGTTTAATCTTCTGAGATATCTTTAAGAATTTTTGGGGAAAATATCCATTGGGGATATTTCATGTTCTTTGAGGTTATAAATGGATTGCTCAAAAGGTATTTTAGATGACGATGCTCTTGTTGAAGTAAATCCATATGCAACCTACTCTATCTGCCCCTTCATTAAGCAACTCTAAGAATTTTTTCTCTTCCATCTTCATTATAGTAGTGACCTACCATGATACATTATGGTAAATGAGCCCGAAGAGACTTAGTAAGGAACCTTACTCTACTATTAAAAATGTCCTCATTTCTTAGTTTCCAAATGACCCATAGTATGACAATAGAAAGTAAAGACCAAAAATTATTGAAGTGTTTATTAAGCCCCAAGAATGAACCAGTAAGTATATTTATCAGATGGAAATTATAATACACATGGAAGCCAAATAAGGCCCAGATCTCCTTAGCGAACATACATTCAAATAAAATATGGTGGATCGTTTCAGAGCTTTTATGAACTGAACAAATGTTAACCTCTCCATTAGGCAGTTTAATGGGCAGTTTATGTAGGAAAAGGTGTCAAATGAAGCAAATAATCTTAGGCTCCAAAGGTCTATTCCATAAGGCCAAAAGGTGTTTGGTCCAATCCACACGTTCTAGATTAAGGTTCTAACATGAATTAAGATGTGCAAAAATATCAAGGTTAGCAGTGAGAAGAATGTAAATAGTTCTAGCTTTTGTGCAAGGAAAGAGAGTACCATCTGACCATTTAAGGAGGGGAAGTCTATTCACATTAGTACTACAAGGTCTCTGGAGGTTCAATTTTCAGCAAGCATCTCTCAACATTGCATAGGTTCTCCGTTAGGTTTGGGGGAGGTCATATTTTTTCCACAACTCTTGCTAGCTGATGAAGTTCCCCTTTATAATAATATCAAAAAACTACTTGATCCTTTGAATAGCCCATTTTTTGGAAGAACATCCTTGTAAGAGAACCAACAATTTATCTCCATGCCATAGGTTCCACCATATAGACCTCTCCCCACATAATCTATTATTTTCATCAAGGATATCTTTATTAGCTATGAGGTTTTTAACATGATCCTAACACTTCCATATGGATTTAAAGACATTGGATCCTACCAAATTTATAGAAAAGTTCCTAGTTAGCATATCATGAATATGCAAGCCTTTCCAAGAAGAGGCCTGCTTAGGTGTAGGTCTGGAAATAGTATTTCAAACTAGTATCTTCCATGGTTCTTCACGTGATGTGGATTTTGAAATCCATTTAACAACTAATGCCAATCCTTGAGTCCTTAGATCCTTTAATCCAAGGCCTCCTGATTCCTTACTCATTGTACACCATTTCCAATTAACTCCATGCTTCTTCAAATTGCCTCTACCATCTGACCATAGAAAGTCTCTTAATTTTTTTTTTGTATATAGTTAAACAGAGCTGGACTAAATAGCCAGGCATATGAGTAATAAATATTGTATGAAGAAAGGACTTTTTGACATACTTGTATTCTTCCATGGTACATCGCCTGATGTTAATTTTACAATCCATTTAACAACTAATGCCAATCCTTGAGTCCTTAGATCGTTTAATCCAAGGCCTCTTGATTCCTTACTCATTGTGCACAATTTCTAGTTAACTCCATGCTTCTTCAAATTGCCTCTACCATCTAACCATAGAAAGTCTCTTACTTTTTTTTTTGTATATAATTAAACTGAGATTGACTAAATACCCAGGCAGAGGAGTAATAAATATTGTATGAAGAAATGACTTTTTGGCATACTTGTAATTTTCCTGCCATAGATAGGTAGTTAGAGTTCCATCTATTCATCTTCTTATCAAATTTTTTGTGATCCATACCGACATTTCCTGTAGGTTGGGCTTAACTGAAAAAGGGATCCCTAGGTACTTCACTTCATGATTTGGGCCTCCCCATTTCATATCAAAGCTATTACACTAGTGATGAGGCTGATCCATCCATCCTAAAAGGATAGGTTTGGGTATAGAGACTTTGCTGCCTGAATTGCACAGAAAATATCCAATTTGACCATAAGGTTACATAGATTTTCCTCTTTAGGTACAAATATTATTGCAGTGTCACCAACAAACTAGATATTGGACAAGTCATCCATATTAGGGAGAAAGACCCCTTGAATTTTAGGGGAGATGGAGTTATCTCTGAGAATATAGAAAAAGACATCAACTACAAGCACAAATAGGGATGAGGCCAAGAGACAACCTTGCTTGATTGATCTAGAAAGCTCAAAAGAAACTAAACTCACACCATTCACCTCAACCTGTTGACGGGGTTTTGCTGACCGGGTCCGCCAACAGTCATAAGTTGTCACCGGGTTCCAGGGAAATCGGCCAACTCCACCTGCAAAGGTTGTCCGGGGGAAATAAATCCTCTGGGTCTTCAAGCACCTGGGTGTCGGGTCACGACGGCGCGGGGCTCGGTTGGGAGAGGTGACTGTTTTCGAGGGGGATAGCTGGTTTCTTCAACTCATCTTCTCCGGAGATTGGATCAAGGTGAGATTTTCCTGAGGGTTCTATACTTAACAAATAAAGCGAAAAAGATCCTGCAGGGTTAGAAGTATTTCATCTAACTACAGTCATGCTAAAATGTCTGGAACATCGATAATACTCTGATAAACTACACTAAATACCGAAGAAACACATAACCATCAGCTAGCATTTTATCAGTAGCGGGAATAAAGAGGTCGTTAATCTACTTTAACATATCAGAGTAGAAGACATAAAGGACATCAAAACATGAAATACCATTAACTCAGAAGCGGGAATGCCAACAACATCATTGCCAAGGATTCTTCCTTCTTTATTAATGTTCCTTCCAGCAAGCACCGGTGCGTGATACAATGGCGGCCCCAGGGGGCATCTAACTATTGAGAACAGAACAATGGAGCATTGAGCTCTGCAACTAAAATGAGAAATTACTTCTGCTATTGCTATGGACAACAAAATCATCAATTTCGCCGAACCTTGGAAATGGGCCAATTTGCCTATTTATAAAACTCTCATCTAACCCTAACCCTATTTACATCATGTTCTAATAAAATACAATATCCGGGGGCCGGTACTACCTGCGCCACCCTACAAAAGACCTGGAGACGGAATAGGTCTGTCATGTCAGAAGAATAAAATAAGAATATTCATCGGAAGAATCGGTCTTGGGAAGAGAACCGGAAAGGAGAAAGAAGGAAATAGGTCCCTCAGGGACCGAGGCTACATGCCTCATAAATGGGAAATGCGGCGCCCTGTCTCCAATGTGCCAGGTGTACCCCTGAGCGGCGCCTCGAGAAGACCACCCTGTCAGAAGAACAACTGTCGAGCCGACGCCCTTTGATGTGGCCAACTACCTTTTGACAGCCTTTATTAACCGCTTCTGAAAGTGACCGGTCGGCCTCGGGGACCGGGACACGAATCACTTTGAAGAATACAAAATTTTTGGATCCGGGACTTCAGGATCCGGGAACTTGCGCCCCAAAAGAATAAAGAATACTCAGAATAAAGAATGCTCAACACTCGAGTTCTCCCCAGCCCCCAGAGAAAGCTCAAGGTTGCTTATTATCGTTGAAGGCCTGGAGGAGGTGAGAAATGCCATCCTCATCTATCTCTTTTAGGCTGGCCCTTCTGTGTATGGCCACTTCAACTTGTTCCCCCAGGTCTAGAATATTTCCTTTGAATTCATCTGCCATCCTCGTAGCGTCGTGACCCTTAAGTATCATCTTGGTTAGTTTTTCCATTTGGGCCCCATCTATCCCCTTCGGGGATTGATACCGGGAATTCATTATTTCATCAAAACTCCCCAAAACTGAATCTTCGGGGGTATATGTATCCGGGCTAAGGGGATCAGCCCCAGAAGCCTTTATCACAAAAGACTGGTATAAATTAGAAGAATATTTCACAGTATTTACCTTTTCTTGCAAGGACTCTACTAGTTGCTTGGTTACCTCCAATGTGAGGTCAAGTCTGGAGTGCTGAGTTCTTACAAAATCAAATGATTCCTCACCCAGAATTTTGGATTCAGAAATTATATCTTCTCCCAAGGTGAGGAGCTCTTCGAGCTCCACCTTCCACGTTTGGTAATTTTTGGCGTCGCTTTCCCACTGCTCAATAAGCGCTTTCGCCTGGTGAATAACCTGCCTGGCCGTGTATAAATTTGGGAGAGTGGATGCTAGGAAACACAGGTGTTTCCTATCTGTAGGGCGATCCATTTGTCCACTGCCCCTATGTCACTCTGCGGTAATTCTTCTCAGGTGGAGGCCTCTGGAGGGGTGACATTGATGGGTCTGGCCAACTCAGTAAGCAATCCCATAAGGTTTGCATTCTTTTCTTTTTCAGCCTTGAGCCTCTGGGCCTCCTTTTCGTATCGGGCTTCTACTGCCCTTGCTGCATCCTTAAGCAAGTCTACCTCACCTTGCTTTCCTCTTTTGCCCAGGGACACCTCTGCAAAATTGTAATCCGTGGGATCTGCAGTTGCCTCATCGGCGTTTGGGGGAGGTGTCACCACAACGATAACTATTTCTCTGCCCGACCCAGTTCATAGAGTATGAACTGTCCGGACTTTCTTCGCTTTTGGCGGGGCCTAAACTTAGGCCATCATTTCGGCCAGGGAGAGAGGAATTACCGTAGCGGACTGGGCTTTTCTCTTTTTGCTTTCAACCAGCCACTGAGGGGGGAGGGGTGGCCTTCCTGCCAGAGTTTGTTCTCCTGATTCTTTCCCAGTGTCCTGTGGCTGTTGCTCCTCTTCAATGTGGACTTCATCCGTCTCTCTCCCTGCCTCAACTTCTTCTGCAGCAACGTCCTTTTCAACCTCCATCTCCTCAGCCGGGTCCTGTATGTCAATCGTTGGATTTGGACCCTGGTAGGCTTCCTCGGGGATTTCTTCTTCAAGATTCTCTTCTTCTTCTTGTTCTGCTTCTTGTTCTTCTTCTGTTGGCAGTAGGGGAGGTATCGGGCCAAGATTTAGAGTTTGGGCCGCTGTGATAACCTGCCTGAAGGTTGCTCCTGGGAGTGGTCCTTGGAACGTGACGGCTGGGTTTACGGTTATTCCCAGAGGTCCAGTTCCCCCAGCGGATGCCATTTGTTTGCTTGGCTTTAGTTGGTCCACTCCCGGACCTTGCATTGCTTGAGCCTCAGAGATAATCTCCAGTTCTGGCTCTTTTTCTTCTGCTTCCTGCTCTTGTTCTTGTGCAGGTTCTTGTTCCAAGTCTTCTAGGTCTGCAGCCTCTTGTTCTTTCTCTAGGACTTCTGTCCCTGCTTGTGTATTGTCCCCTTGCAAATTTCCAAACTCATCGATTGCAAATACATCATCAAATTCCTCTTGCAGAGGGGGACTGGCTGGGACCTCCGGAGGCTCTGCTTCTTTCTCCAGTTCTGGGGAACTGGAAGAAAGGATCTCTACTTCTCGGGGGAGGGATGCCCTTGGCGTTGGTACCGGTTCTGCCTTGGCCTGTTTGATATTCTTCCTCTTCCTCAGGGTGACAAAGGTGGCCCCGCATCGGCTATTGCTGCCGCCTCCATGGGATCCACCCCCATTGCCTTGACCATTAGGGCTGCCAGCGACGGGGAGGAAGGGGGACGAATTGGTCCGGCCATGAGCGGGGGAGTGGCCAACCTTGTTATTAACTACTCCCTCATCTGCTGGGAGGCTGCCATAGACTGCTTGATCTGTTCTTGTATTGGGAATTCCTACGCGGAGGGGGTTGTAGCTATTCTCTTTCCTTTGTCTGCGCCCTGCGAAGAAGTCCCGGCCCCCGGGGTCAATCTTGGTACCAGCTGTGGTGCTAATTTTGGCGCCAGTCGGGGAGCTTGACGGATACTCCCGGGGCACACCCTTTTGAAATAGGCGTGACTTCGCTCGACCACCTCTCAAGTGAAGTCCTCAATCGTGGGCCCCTCCTGGGTGGCCCAATCCATTGCCGGCAGTGCCATTTTATCGATCCCCTTTTCTTTGTACTGGGGATCTATGGTGGGTGTGGCGTAAGAGAAGCCCGGAGGGAATCTCCAAAGCTTCAGTTCCTGTATCATTTCGGCTATCATTCTGATATAGTGCCTGCTCCGCACATCCACATCATCCTGGCAATCAGCCCAAAAGTCCTCCATGTGTATTGGATGGGGCTCTGAAGCCCGAGGCATTGCCGTTGCTATCTTCCCATGCGGATCGAAGTTTTTCCGCGCCAGATAGAATTCCTGCAAGTTATAACCTTTAAGCTCATTGTCTGCCTCCTTTGCGGCGGTGAGAATGCAGGTGTAGTTCCCACAGGTGATTGGGAATGGGACGTTGGGGACCTTCTTGAGGGCAAAGAAGGTGTGCAACTCCATCATTTGCCGGCAGTATTCCAACAACACGATCTTATCACCGCAATGCCTGGGCAACAAGTAGGGTTTCCTGGAGAAGCTGGTGACCTTAATGTATGTATGCTGCTGGAACTGAATATAGTAGTGCCCATAACTACTAACTAGCTTCATTGCCTCAGTGGATAGGCGGTATCCGACAACCCGGGTGGGTGTAAGCAAGTGGTAGTAAACGAATGCATCGTTCACCCGGCAGAAACTGGGGAAGCTGGCCTCCCATTGAATTTGTGGGAAATGGTCCCACGATGCCTTTTGTTCTGGGCCAATCCCGAGCACGCCGTCTGTAAGTAGGCCATTGGAGTGGGGCCTCTGCTGTGCTAGTGCCCAGAAAACGTAAGAAGACATATAGAACTTCTTCTTCCTGTCCACCTGGAGGAACTAGGAGTCGACGTGATTAGAGATTATTGCGGCCCAGTCGAAGAATTCTCCCTTGGTGGAGATGTCGAGAAGGAAATAGTACATCCATTTGGCAAACTCTTGGGCAGAGGGCTGCCCAAATACCCGGGCCAATGCTATTATCCCCATCTGGATGCTCTCCTTGAATTTAGAGCGGGGGATTTCTATCCTCATCCTCTTTGGGGCCTTAAGCCAGTGGTTATTCATGTACACCCGGCAGCATCCTCCAGTTGAGTAAACTAGTCCAAGGCATCAGCCCTTGTAACTACTGTGGCTTTGTCAAATTGTGGGATTCCCAATCCCGCCCGGAATGTGTCTAGGTCAAGGGATACCAGCGGAGTGGGGTATCCTGTGGGTTCAGTGGCCGCAAGCATGACGGCCCGAACGGAGGAGTTGTAGTTGGCAGCCAGTGTTAAGATGAGCTCCGGAGACTGCACGGAGCATGGGAAGCAAGCTTCCCGGAGGATCTCGGAACCCCCGACGTTGATCGCTAATTGATCCCCAGCTTGTCGCTGGATGTGCATTACTTTTACCAAGGCTTGCATCTCTGCCCATGTTCTGACGCTGGTGTCGGTTATAAGTTTAACCTTGGACTCAATCTTTGAGCCCGTAATGACGTTGTTCTGCACGAACTTCATGGTGAGGGGCAGTTTCTCCAGGGCCCTCTCCTTCTTGGATCTTATAGCTGCCCTGGTTTCTGGCGCTGTTGGTAGTTCCGGACTTTCGAGAGGAGACGATGCAGACGCTTCAGACATGTTTGGAAGATGAAGTCCGGGAACCTGCAAGGCAAAGTGACCGTCAGAATATTTTTTTTTTTATCAAAATAAAATAGTTACTCCGGGGTCTGGAGATCTTACCACCGCGACGTTTGCTTTCCTAAAAAGTTAGTATCATGCAAAGGTAACCAAAAAGCAAAACACATCATGAACTTAGGATCTTCATCATAAATCCAGGTCTGGAAAATTTTATCGCACTTTGCAAAGATGCGGGATGGATGGTGGTAAGAGGGCCCGAAGCCCGGAGAAGTGACCGTTAGCAGGGATGTGTGAAAAGGCAAGTTGTCAAACCTACATGGATGCCACGTGCGTTGGCATTAAATGGATGCGATGGTGATGACGGCGGAGCCAACTGTTTGAACACGCGAAAAGGGAAAGCCACTTGGCTGGAATTGATTGCGCGCATGGGACGTAAATGAGGTTCTGACAGACTTCATGGAGGAGAGAGAAAATCACCTGTTTGAAACTGACCGAGAGCCGAGTTTCAAACAGGTGGTTTTCGGCCTCGAAGCGAGCTTAGAGGCGGAAAACCAGAAGCAGAGGTGACCCGACCAGCTTGTCAAGCCACTTGGAAGGTGTTGACGGGGTTTTGCTGACCGGGTCCGCCAACAGTCATAAGTTGTCACCGGGTTCCGGAGAAATTGGCCAACTCCGCCTGTAAAGGTTGTCCAGGGGAAATAAATCCTTCGGGCCTTCAAGCACCTAGGTATCGGGTCACGACGGTGCGGGGCTCAGTTGGGAGAGGTGACTATTTTTCGAGGGGGATAGCTGGTTACTTCAACTCATTTCTCCCGGAGATTCAATTTAGTGAGGGTTTCCCGGAGTATTCCACACTTTGCAAATAAAATGAAAAAGATCCTGCAGGGTTAAAAACATTTATCTAACTATAGTCATGTCGAAAAGTCCAGAACATCAACAATACTCTGAAAGACTACTAAATACCGAAGAAATACACAACCATCAGTTAGTATTTTATCAGTAGCAGGAATAAAGAGGTCGTTAATCTACTTTAACACATTCAGAGCAAAGGACATGCAGAACGTTAAAACATGAAATACCATTAACTCGGAAGCAGAGATGATAACAACATCATTGCCATGAATCCTTCCTTCTTCATTAATGTTCAATCCAGCAAGCATTGGTGCGTGATACAGTGGTGGCTCCAAGGGAGCATCTAACTACTAAGAACAGAACAAAAGAGCATTGAGCTCTGCAACTGAACAGGCTAGAAATTACTTTGTTATTTCTTATGGACAACAAAATCATCAATTTTGCCGACCCTTGGAAATGGATCGATTTGCCTATTTATACAACTCTCTAACCCTAACCCTAACTTGCTGCATTTGAATAAAATACAATATCTGGGGGCCGGTACTACCTGCGCCACCCTACAAAAGACCT
>MU224061.1:731843-754789 GCA_018584345.1 Thuja plicata | reverse complement strand
TTTCCAGTGTGTATTATATATATATATATATATATATATATATATATATAGAGAGAGAGAGAGAGAGAGAGAGAGAGAGAGAGAGAGAGAGAGAGAGCTTGCCCCAAAATGCTAGACACTTTCTCTTTTAAAGTACTTTAGAATCCTTAAGAAACAAAAACTTAATTGATAATCTTCAAATTCATTAAAAAGATTTAATTCACTTCCTATGTTCCACGGTGTTTCTGAGGTGTTTCTGAGATATGAATAACAGGATGGAAAGGGACACATTTCAGGGATGGTATCCCGAAGGCCATATGTGTGTGTGTACATAAGGCAAATACCTAAAAATTTAGCATATGTATTTTGAGGTGAAGACAAAGATAAGAATTTACCAGGTAAGATAGGTCCTACACATTGAGATAGTGTGATAGGGCCTCTTGCCCCATCCATACGCATAGGCTCACATGAAACAAAAAGTAGACCATCTATATCCTCTTTACGAACATGATATGAAGTGCTAGTAGCACCCTTGATTTCATGTTGTATTCTATTTGGGCTAGTCTGCCAAGCATCAAAACACATCAAGACATGAAGTGACAGGTCCCTCAAATTTGAGGGTAGAGTGCTACCCACAATTCCAGGCATGACCTAAAAAGGAAATAGAATATGAAATCAATTTACTTAGAAAATATATATACAATACTAGGAACCATTGCAATTTTGAAGCCCCTTCCTCTCCTCCCCAATATCTTTTGTCAAGATGTAACTCAGCTCCCTCAACACAATCTCCTACAATCTTCAAGGCAAGTATCCTTGGAGAACCTACAGGGGTTAAAATCATGCATGTCAAAAAGGAATTAATCAAATGATTACAGCTCCAGCTATAAATCCTCAAGGAACGTGCTGCCAAGAAAAATGTTTATCTACAACATTTCCTTGGTGAAGAGGAATATAACACCTGGTTTGACACGCTCATGGTAGTCTGTACTTCTCCAATGACACTATCATCCTGAATAGGTAAACACTTGAAGGATATAAATTTATGTACAACATCTTTTTTATTTGATACTGGAGCTGACCTGTTGCTTCAGGTATTAAAGTCCCTAATTCATTCTCACTCTGCTTACATAAAAACAACAACAAAGTGAAATCCAAGTGATTGAGGTCAATTTCAAGGCATTATTTGTTTATTCCAAAATGCATTTCATAAAAAACTAGTACTCATACAAGGAAAAATGTATTAACTACCTCATGCAAATACCAGTTTTAATCACTATTGCCTTAGTGACCTCCAATATAGCCATAAGTGGCTGTCAAAACCTCCCCTTCAGAAAAGTCATCAGTAATAGAAAGGAAGTTCAAACTTGGTGGCAATGCTGTAAGTTGAAAAACAAAGTAGGATGATAAATATCTCACAAATGAAATTGCAATATTTTGCATTGTCCTTTTAATAGTAAGACTATATACAGGAGTATAAATTTCTTTTACTACCTGAACATGATTAAAAAAAATTAAAACCTTGAAGCGGGTGGAAAAATCCCAATGGTAGAGTAAGCCTCTATAAAAGATAGTAAATATTGCAGAAAAATGCTAGATGTTTCTAAAACTCTGATTAGACGAGTCATAATCTGGGATGTCTATGTTCTGCTATAGTACATTTTTATTTCAATTTTATAAGTTTTCTTCTTTTAGGTGTCAAAATCCTTGGTGTTATTGGATGTAGAGAAAAACTCTGTGGAATATCTATGAGAGGCCATGGACAAGGCTGAGGAGACAATCCAACATTCATACGAGTCAAATAAAAATAAATATGAACCCATTTGGCATATTATTGATTGGATCTAGAATAGACAACTTCACTAGCATATTCATGTTGTTGCCTACTATTGTACCCAAAAAAATTCTTCTCTACTTCATTCGGAGTAGATGAGGAGACTATGGATGGCGTCAACAATTTATGGTGATGATGGTCCCCAATGAAAACCATAGAGACATAAAATATGAAATATATTAGGAGTTGCATATTTATAAACTTAAAGGCATGGAGGGGAGTTTGTTTTCTCTGCCTCAATGCATTCAAAGAAGAGTCACTTTGTAGCTAGGTATGTGCGTGTGTGTGTGTTTAATTTTAGTTCACCATTTACCTTTGAGTTTACTAAAATTCTTACAATGTTATAATTGTTGTCCTTGCAAATTTTTGGTGGGGAGATTTTGGCACAAATCCAATCTTCAAAGCTAATCATCTACACTTTGCCCCAGCCCTAGAGTGTTTCAGATTGTGAGCACATTGAAGTATTTCTAAGGCCATTCACACAAAGAAGCTCATCAAAAAGAGCATGAAAGACTTTGTTTTTTTGTGGTTCAAACTTCAGTTTAATGCAAAGGTGTAGGGATAGGAGACACGTGTGGAGCTTGAACTCAATGGAATCCATTCATATTCAAATCGTATTTCTACAAATATCAATCCAATGTTTACTACTAATGAGATAGCTGGTTTGGAGAGGGAGGTAGCAAAATGGGGAACAGAAACTACGGAAAACAAGGAGGTGAAAAGCAGGGCATCAAAGTGGGTTTAATCAAATGCAAACATGATTGAACTTGAAGCTCCTATTGTGGATGATATTGTTCCTCAACAAGAAGCTTTAGTCATAGAAGAAATTTATAGATTATGAACATTGAACTTATATTTTGTAATTTTTCTGCTAATGAGTGTTCCCGTAGTGAGGAGCACTCAATGAAATATATACATTAATGATAGAGATTAACAAGACTACCATGAAACAAAAATTTTCAAATTACTTAGGTAAAAAGAAACATTCAAAAGAGAAACTAAATGCCAGAAAAGATGCATAACCGTGGCCCAATTTTTCACTTTCCTACTGGCTAAATTTGTAATAATGAATAAATTGCAATTGAAACAATAACAATGCCATAAGATAGATTCTCACTTTCCACTCACTTGTCTGAGATAACTAGTGCTGGTTCACCACATTCACCATCTTGAGCTACAGGGGTGTATTTTGCAAGTAGATAGTAGCCAACAACAACAAGTGGAATACGAAATGTCTACAATTGAATAAATAAAGCATAAGATCACTTCAAATTATGACATGCAACTATATATATGAGCCTTCTAATATTCACTCTTATATCATAAATCTTAATACTAGCTTGTTTGTTCAAAGCCGTTTTAACATGAAACGAATTCAAAATTAAACATTTTTTAAAGAAAACAATAGTTTTGAAAATAGACAACACATCTAAATTTAAACAATAGCTGCAATGATTTCCAACCTTAGCAATTCTTGATGTGCTTATGGCTTCCATGCCACTTTCATCAGGTTCTACATCAGCAATAGTTGTTTTGAACCATTGCACTCTACTGGCACCTTCTACCCCACCACGGACAATAGCACTTATTGCAACCTTATTACCCTCCCTCACATCTCCTACAATTCACAATTGAGTGACCCTTGGCAAAGCTGAACAAATAAAATGAGAAATCAACTCACAAATATAGAAATAATATAATAAACAACACTTGAAAATCAGGAAGAATTATTTATACGACAAACGAAAGTTAGGATTATATAGTATGAACACAATTGAAGGTCTTCAGCTAAGGATAATTCAATGCCAGTAACAATTAGAAATTGCAGCCTGAAATGATTTGTACCAAAAATAGTCATTTACAACTGGAAAAGAAGCAGGATTCTCTTCATGAAAGTCAAACTAAGACATGTTGGAACGAATAAACCCAATCCTGATATTAACTCAAATAATATGTCTTTTATATTTTGTGGAGGCAAGTTTCACAATCCAATGAAGATGAAGATTCTAGACTTGATTGTGGCTACTTTAAACTTAACCAAGTTTTATCTCGATTATAGACGAACCCCCATCAATCATTAAAAATACTTTAATTAGTATTATAATGGTAAAGTTATAAAACATTGAATTGGTAAAGATAAAAGGGGACCTCGCAAGAATTAGTTATTATAACTGACCAAGAATGTCGAGGAAAAGATAGAAGGTGATAAATAGGGGAAAAGAGGGGAAATGAAGGTTCCTTTTTTTCGACAGTCAGTCAGCTACAGGGGAAGGGGATAATTCTCCGAGTTCTGTAATTGCAGTGGGGAATTGGAAGAGAGTTTATGTTTATTTTTTATTTTTATTTTTGCAGAGCTGGTTTTTGTTGTGCAAAGATAGGATGACTAGTTGGTTATTGTATTAAGCATATAAGGATAAACTAGATTTTGTATGTCTAATCAGTTGGTTTTGATATAAGGTTATTTTAGTCATTCTTAAATCCTATTTTTCTATGCTTTTCCAGATTGTGTGTGCATCATAGGTCTGTTGGCCTTATGTTTCCACATATATGCAAAAGATGATATTGAATTCTCCTTTACTCTTCTATGTTGGGAAGATTAGATGAGTGATCTTTTGGTCACTTGTTTCTTTCTTTCTTCGTTTGTACACCAAATTGTATTCATTCCATGTTTATGGATGGATGCTTATAGGCCTTTATGTCTTCTGGTTAAAGACATATCAATTTCTTTTATTGATTGTAAATTTGAAGAAGGGAGCTGAGCCTTTGTATCAAAACTCAGAGAGCACTTGTACATAGCCATTGTAAGTAACTTAGCTGTTAGTTATGGATGCATCTTGTTATTCGAGAATTCTTGAGTCATTTTGTAAACATTTATTAAAGGGACAAATCTGTATACTAACACTAGACATGAGGGACTGCAATATTAAACATAGACAAACATAAATGAAAGGATATGAAGATTAGAACAAATCACAACAATAGGCAAGTTTGAGAGTGATAGAGGTTAAAGATGTCATCCAATGGGAAGAGCTCGATACAAAGTTTCCTGACAATGACACATTCAAAATGCACTTATGAGCAAAGACCCAAAATGAGTTAGCCCAGGGGCATCATGTATTGTCCATACAAGCATTGCATGGAATTGAAATTGTCTTTGTCCTACTGGTCTAGAGATGTCATACATAGTGACCCCATTCCATAACTTTAACAACTTGTCAATAAGCGGCTCAATATACACATTCATATCTTTAACTTGGTACTTACCTAGTTGAATGAACAAAAATATTACATAATTATTATGACCATTTTGATGTGGTGTTTATAATTTAATTTAGATAACTATTAAATGAGAAAATACCTGGTACAATCATTGACAACATTATGTGCTCTCTCTTTATGGACATCCAAGGAGGAATGTTATTATTATTAACAAAAACAGGCCACACTGAGTAAACAGATCTCATATCTCCAAATGGATTGACACCGTCCGCTGCAAATGAAAGCTTGAGATTACGAGGTTCTTCTTTAAAGTGTGGCTATGTATTTTCTATGTCTTTAAATGCAGAACCATCCTTAGACATTCACATAATGTCATCTTGACTTCTATTGCATACATGGTAATCCATAAATTGTGCCAAGCTAGTGCACCTGAATAATTGTTGAAGACGTGGAATAATGGGAATGTACCGAAGAACCTTTTGAGGCACCTTTTTTGTTATTTGATCTGACCGATATCTACTAATATGACAATCAGGGCATTCTATTGCAAATTCATGTTGTTTATGATATAGAATGTGATCATTGGGACATGCATGTATTGTCTGGTACTTCATTCCAATTTGATTCATAATGGTAGATAATTCTCGGTACGAACGAGGCAGAATGTTTGATGGTGGTAACAAAAACTCACCTATCAACCTACAACAACAAATATAAATTGTTAATATAATGAATAGTAATGGTATGCTAACATTGAAGATGAAAAAAATGGCATAGCTTAGCATACGTGACATTGCTACATTGGATAAACCATTCATAACCTTCAAGTTCACCAACAACACTATAGCGGAGAGAAGAGTTGTTTTGGGAGCCTTGGTATAGGGGATCGTATGCCTTCTCAAGTATAGGTACATCAAGACCATCTTCATCATTATTATCAGATGTGCTAGTACCATCACCATGATCGTCTTGATCAGCTGCACCAATACCATCTTCTTCAATCATGTCCTCTGGCACATTATCAGCTATGCCAATACCATCATCTTCAATTGTGTTCTCTGCCACAGGATCATCTTCTTCCATGGGAGCGTTATCCTCGCCTTGGATATTCACACCTCCATGTTCCTCGAGTTGGAAATCCACATTCACCAATCAATGATAATCGTTCCCCCCTTCAATGTGACCATGTTGCCTACAATGACTCTCGACTGTTGTGATTAGAATTCTTTGATTCTTTAAGCCCTTTCACTTTTTGTAAGGATAATTACATTTATCAGGTTTTCTTCAGAAGCGAGACCACAATCTAGCAATTGTCTCATTATTTTGTTCTTGGTTCATATTGCCAAATTCTTTTCTTCTTAGGTTAGTAACAACCTACATCATTAGCAATTCACAGAGAAATTTTCATAGTACAATAATAAGGAGAAATTTTCACAGTACACTAATAATTAGTGGCAAAATAATTAGTACACTTAAAAACAACCCGAGGTAATTAATTCTAAACTCATTTAGATATTAGGAAGCATAAGAAACTAGAAGCTAAAAAGGTTTTCCTACATTTAATAATCAAGCTCTTAATTAAACAAATTGAATAATCAAAATTATAAGGATAATGGCCTAGGAATCTCCACAAATGCTTAAAAAAACTCTCTTTAGTCTTTTTTGAATGAAATAATATAAGCCTTGTGTCTTATAATGAAAATGCCTCAGATAATTATTGTGTGATTAACATTCTAAATGAGAATCAGAAAACATATTCTGTTGATTAAAACAAGCAACACTCTGACTTGGAGAGAAAAAATATGGTACAGAAAATATGGCACCTTAACCATATGTAAATTGAGGGAGGTAGTGGTTTATAGTTGGCACTGCTTTGGGATTTTCACCATTTGTCACCTAAACCAACAAAAGGTTGAAAGGTGCATGCGTGTTAAGTGGATCCCCTTTGCCTTGTATTTATTACCAATGTAAATGAAGAATAATTTCATTAGCGTAATGACTGTTGATTGAGGTCATCTTGAAATGACTAAAAACTACATGGGTTATAACCCAAAAAAATCTATATCTACTTAGCATTGATGCTGTAAGTGTTTAACCAAACTGTTCCTACTTCATGTTTTGATGAACTAAATTTTGATTTCACTCTGTAGCTGAGTATGTATCATCTCTACAGGCCTAAATTATACAAAAAATATGCAAAAATATATGGGCAGCTTCTCAACCAAGAAAAAATGCACCTGATCTGACGTCAAACACTGGAGTGGCCACATAGTGGCAGCTCTGTGTTTTGCGTTAACAAAATAAAGTAGAAGGAACATTTTTTTGTATTTTTAGATTTTATCCCTTTTAACCTTTGATTGATTCTAGGTAAACAAAACATGACATAAATAATGACATTGATATTAACAAGGACTAAAGCATAAATATAACAATACATTGTGCCTAGCTACACAATTTGCCTTCCCGTTGAAAGATCTTTGTCCCCAAAGTCCAAAATAGTAAACACCAAATCAATGCACCAGAAGTTCAATTTAAAAGTCTTAAACAAATCTAGAATGAGGATGTTTTTTATTCATTTCCTTTATTTATTCCCCTTACATTTTTGTGTATGCTTTTTGAAGTGGCAAGTTTGGATGTGTGTCCATAAAATCTTCTTTTCAAGCATGGCATCTTCCATGAAAATTTCTTCGGTCGCTCTTCCAATATTGAAATATTCAATTCTATTGTTTCACATCTTCCTTGACTATACCTTTTGTCTCCAAGATCAACTTGCTGCACTCATTTATGAATAGGATTTCATTTTGTGCTACTATATTTGCTTCTACCTTCTTGAAATATGTTACATGGAACCCATCATGTATTCTCCCTTCTTTGGAGATAGTGTATGCCCTTGTCCCAACTTTTGCCCAAGATTCTGTACTCCATGCCTTTTTGTTTTCAATGATTTCATCTTTGTGCTTCTACACCTTGTTCGCATGCCCTTTGCAGGGTATTCAAGGATTAACTAATGGTTTCAAACTATGCTTTGAGAGTTTTTCTAGTATGCTACACAACATCTTTCGATAATATTTTGCTTTGTTAGGGTTATCTAATTTTTTGTCTGCTCAAGATGATGTGAATGGAAAAGGAGGCTCAGTGATTATATGGGATGGAAATGAATCTCTACAGTAGTACTCAAAGTTGTGCCATGAACATAAGGTATAATAGTATTATTTTCTTATCATCAATCTTAAAAAACCAAATATACTTAATCCATTCATTTAACTTCTTTAAATTTATTTTAATTACATCCTAACTCTATTATTTAAATCAATTGTTGGCTAATTAATTGCATATACGTAATTTTAATTTTCCTAATAAAACTTTGAACACACCATCTTTGTACCCTCAATCATTTGTTCCACATATTTCAATTTAATTGGTATTTAGCAACAATCCTACAGAAAATCAGTTCACTGAAGCAAATGAAAAGGAAAGACAAATAAATAGAAATAAAGACAAAATAAAACCACAAATCACTAATGCCTTGTAGACAAAAATAGCCTCTGAAAATGAAGAGAAGGCCTCATATTCAAGCATTGAATCCTCTATTTATAAGATTTAAGAACTGCCCCTTTCTTAAGATGCTCCAATTCTGCCACAAAAATGGTATATTCAACACTCAGTCTACAATATAGAAATTAATTTCTTCGCACATGCCATTACTAATGTATTCAGTAGCTTACAAAATATATACCCACTGAATTTAGCTTTCCTCTTATTTATGATTGTACAACAATTCACAAAGTTCCTCTTTTTTAGTTTTGGTGCAGCTTAATTTGTTTGAGAATTGTCTTTCCTTGGACTCTGCTTTGTCCCAACCCCCACACTAGACTCCTCTATTTCCATGCAACAAAAACTAGCCTTTTTAAAAATCTTTTAGCACATGGTTCTTGTTAATTTCTACACCTAATTCTCTTTATTTCCTATGTAGCCAGCTCTTACCTTCTCTCACACCACTACAAGTTCTTTTATCCTTCTATTTCATACGCTTCTTTCTCCTTGCACCTTTCTTCTTTGTCTCTCATGCAACAATCACCTATGTCACCCTTCTTTTCTTTTGGCGCATCTCATCTCCATTGCTTGGGTGCAGAAAGAACCCCACCAGACCACACTATTCCATGGGATTGATTGTTCTTCATAATGCTTATGTTTGTCTTCATGAATAAGCAATGAACTGAAAAAAATGGTCACACGCAAAGTCCATAATATAATCCCTGTTTAAGGAGAGAAACCATGCCCATGACATCTAAATCATTCTTGATCCAGAAACTGCATATTATTACTTTTCATTGAGGAAAAGTTCAGGGATTTATAATTTAAGTATATTACTGTATTTATCCCACCTCATCCATTTTCACAGGCAATGAGTCCAAAACATAACACATATTAGGTTGTAGGATGTCAGTGAAAAGGGGAAAGTCTTGTAAACTTTATTTATGATTATAATCCTTGGACCACTAGTTATGGTAATCTATGCATAAGTAATTGTGAGTTTTCTAGAACTATTTTCCATAAAATAGCTTAAATGACAATGACAATGGCTTATACTTCATCTAAAGTTCTTTATAAACTAATAATTTGTTCTTGTAGATATTGAGAAAGTTTTGATCTTGTTGTTTCTCATCACGTCATGAACACTGATGAGCCTAATTACCATGGTGGAAGGCTATTTATTTCATCCCAAAGGTATTTTTATAATCTCTTATCTATCCACAACAGATTTAATATGACTATTGATTTTGCCACTAAAATTTGGCATATGCTAAGATAGGTTGTAAGGGAATTTCATCACACGTAATAGGCATTCCAATTCTTTGGGAGATATCATAGTTCTTCATATAGTGCTTCTAAAATTGTATAAATGTTGGGCCACCATTGTCAAAATAACAATATCTTTTGGGTTGTAGCATCTTCAAAATTATGCCCTAATACCTTCATGTGCCTAACCCCAATTTTGTTCTCATTCATGTTCATACACTACTCCTTGCAGTACTTCATCTCACCCTTTCTTATATAGAGCTCCTTCAATTATAATAGACATAAGGGATTTATGTGGTGATAATCATGTTTAGTCATGTCCATTCGATTTGTGTTTGTAGAAAGTTACTTAGCTACATCACTGAGTTGTAATGTAGCTAAGTAACTTTCTACAAACGCATTACCATTATACGCTAAGTAACTTTCACTGTGTTTGTAGAAAGTTACTTAGCTACATCCTAATTGTTTCCTCCAGACGCATGACCATTATACGAGAATGCAACTTAGTACCGTATGCATCTAACAATCAACCTTTCTAATTTTCATCCTGCTTGTAACACGCGGCCTATTTATATTTGACAATGATGATATCTGAAATTTATTTTACTGGTAATAGGCACGCCTCAGGAAAGGGAAATTTATTTGGCTTAATTTGAAAGAATTCTTCTTGTAGGAATAACATCTAAGATTCGATATTTTGATATTTTATTATTTTTTCTATGCAGTACCACTATGTTCAATCATTCTCAAACAGTTTGAACTGTCACTGTCAAAATGTGCTATGCCAGCCAACTAGAGGTCATGCATGATTGACTGAAGGATGATCTTCTAGGAAGAAGGGCAATTGAGATTTTATTATCTTGGTATTTTATGTTTAATTATGATACTCTAGAGAAATATTTGGCAGTGCAGTGGCCCACACTTCCAGCCTTTTCAATTGCTATACATATTATTCTCAAGTCATTTTAGGGGATTGTTGACGGGACTCTTGTGACCGGGTCCGCCAACAGAGGTAAGTTGTCATCGGGTACCAGGGTACCAACCAACTTTGCCTGTAAAGGTTGTCCGGGGAAATGAGATTTCCCAGGCCTCCAAGCGTGTGAGGGTCAGGTCTCGACGGTGTGGGGCTCGGTTGGGAGATGTGACTATTTTCGAGGGGGATAGCTGGTTATCTTCAACTCGTTCTCTCCAGGGATTCAAGTAGGTGAGGTTTCTCCAAGCATGCTTACACTTAACAAATAAACTGAAAAAGATCCTGCAGGGTTAGAAATATTTCTTCTACCTATAGTTAGGTTGAACATTCAAAACATCAACAATAATCTAACACACTATACTAAATACCGAAGAAACATAAAACCATCAGTTCATATTTCATCAGTAGCAAAGGAAAGGAGTTCGTTAATCTACTTGAAGTGTTAGAGCAAAGGACATGAAGAACACAAAGCATAAAATACTGTTAACCCAGAAGACAAAATGCCAACAACATCATTGCAAGAACTCTTCCTTCTTCATTAACATTTCTTCCAGCAAGCACTGATGCATGGTACAATGGTGACTCCAAGGGAGCATCTAACTACTGAAAGCTTAAACTATGGAGCATTGAGATCTGCAACTGAGAAATGAAAAACTGATTTTCTATTAACTTGTGGACTGCAAAATCATCAATTTTACTGACCCTTGGAATGGGGCCGGACTTACTATTTATATACATACACATCTAACCCTAACCCTAACTTATGTTACACTATTCAATAAAATACATTATCCAGTGGCCAGTACTACCTGCACCACTCTACAAAAGACCTAGAGACGGAATAGGCCTGTCATGTCAGAAGAATAAGATGAGAAGTGGAGTGGAAGAATTGTCCTCAAGAAGAGAGCCAAGAAGGAGAAATAAGAAATCCGATCCCCCAGGGATCGAGGCTACATGCCTCATAAATAGAAAAAGTGGCACCCTGTCTCCAATGCACCAAGTGTACTTCTGAAGTGGCGCCTTGAGAAGACCATCTGTCAGAAAACCTCTTGCCGATCTGACATGCCTTGATTTGGCTATCTACCTTCTGGAAACCTCTATTAACTACTTTGAAAGTGACCGGTCAACCTCGGGGACTGGGACACGGGTCACTGAAAGAATACAAAATGTAGGATCCAGGACTCTGGGATCCGGGAACTTACGTTCCAAAAGAATAAAGAATACAAAACGCTTAGGTTTTTTCTGCCCCCAAGAGAATCTTTATTGTTGCTTACTGTCTTTGAAGGTCTGGAGGAGATGAGAAATTCCATCTTCATCGATGTCTTTAAGGCCAGCCCGCCGATATTTAGCCACTTCAATCTGTTCCCCCAGGTCTGGAACATTTCCCTTAAATTCATTAGCCATCTTTGCTGCATCATGGCCACTGAGCACCATGCGAGTTATTTGCATCATTTTAGCTCCATCTATTCCATTTAGGGGATTGATACCTTGACTCCATTAACTCATCAAACTTACCCAAAACATATTCCTCTGGTGTGCATGTGTCAGTGCTAAATGGATCAGCTCCGGGGACCTTCGAAACAAAAGAATTCTATAAATTGAAAGAATATTGAACTGCATTGATCTTATCATGCAGAGTCCCCACCAGTTGCTTGATTATCCCCAATGTGAGGTCAAGTCTGGAGTGTTGGGTCTTCACAAAATCAAATGACTCTTCTCCTAAAATTCTAGACTCGAAAAAAATCTCCTCTCCGAGGCCGATGAGTTCTTCTAACTCAACCTTCCATGCCTCATAATTCTCGATGTCTACCTCCCATATACTGATGGTGGTTTTGGCCTGATGTAAGATGTGGTGGGCCGCATATAGATCTGAGAGTGTGGACACCAGAAAATACCAGACGTTTCCCAACTGCAAGGCAACCCATTCATCAACCGCTTGGCCCTTTTTCTTCATTGCCCATAATGAGTCTGTATCACTCTGTGGAAGTGGTACATCTAACGTAGAAGCCCCTGGAGGAATAACACTAATGGGCCGGGCCAACTCAGTCAACAACCCCATGAGGTTTGCATTTTTTTCCTTTTCTTCCTTGTACTTTTGAGCCTCCTTTTCGTAGTGACCCTCCACTGCCTTGGCTGCTTCTTTCAACAGGTTCTATTCACCTTGTTTTCCCCTCTTCCCCAACGACACCTCTGTGACATCATAATCTCTGGCCTCAGCCATTGCCTCGTCTACATCTAGGGAAGGTGTCATGATTACTGTGACTGTTTCTCCGCCTGGCTCGATTCAAAGAGTGTGAACTGTCCAGGCTTTCTTAACCTTGGGCAAATTCTGTGCATGAGCCATCATCTCTGCCAAAGAAAGATGGGCTCTGGGTGTTGATGGGGGGGCCTTTCTCTTTCGAGACTCCACCAACCACTATGACGGGCGGGGTGGCTTTGTAGCCAAAACTTGTTCCTGTAAATTCTCCCCAATATCCTATTGTACCCCCTCAGTAGTATGAGCCTCTTCCGGCTCCTTCCCTATATCTTCTATCTCACTGGAAATATTTGCTCTGGTGATACCTGTATCCTTTGCCTCACGATCTGTATCTTTAGTAATATTTGGGTCCTCATTGGTTTCCCTGGGGTTTTCTTCTTCTTCCTATTCCTGTTCTTCCTCAGCCTCTGTTGCTGGGGTGTCTTCTTCCATTGGTACATCCTTAGGTAGTGGGGGAGGCAATGCACCAAGGTTCAACGTTTGGGCCGCAGTGATTACCTCCCCAAATGTTGCCTTTGGGAGTGGCGTCTAGAACTCGATGGTTGGGGTCACGGTTGTTCCTGTGGGTCTAGTTTCCCCAGCTAATGCCATTTGTTCACTTTGCTTCTGTTTCCCTAAAACTCCCACATCTTGTATTTTTGGGACTTCAGAGGAGATCTCTTGCTCTGTCCCTTTGTCTTCTTCTACCTGTTCCTCCTACTCCCGTGGAGGTTCCTATTCTGGAGCTTCCTCTTGCTTCGAGATTTCAGCCTCTGGCTGTTCTGTGTCTCCCTGCAAATTCCAAAACTCGTTAGTTCTAAAAACATCATCAAATTCTTATTGAGGGGGAGGATTTGCAGGGATGTGAGCATGCTCTGGTTCCTTCTCCAGCTCCGGGGAGTCAGAAGAAAGGATTTCTACTTGTGGGATTTGAGGCATCCCCAACTCCGGTTCTGCCTTTGGCTTTGGATTAAGCCTTTTCTTTCGCCTGGTGACCAAAGAAGGCCCTGCGTCCCTTAGGGCTGCCTACTCCTCTTCCAGATCCATTCCTGTTTCCTTGACCATTAGTGCTGCTAGTGAAGGGGAAGAAGGAGGATGGACAGGTTCGGTCATGAGAACTGGAGTAGACAATCGTGTGATTAATTTCTCCCTCATTTGCTAGGAGGCCACTATTAATTGCTTCAGTTGTTCTTTTATGGGGGTCTCCTACAGAGTTGGAGTCTCCATTATTATTTTTCCCCTATCTTCTCCCTGTGAAGAAGTTTCGGCCCTGGGGTCAGCTTTGGTATCGCTTGGGCAGCCCTGCAAGTACTCCCGGGGCATACTCACTTAAAATATTCATGGCTACACTCGACCACGTTGCGAGTAAATTCCTCAATGGTGGGCCCCTCCTAGGCATTTTAGTCCACCGGTGGGATGGCCAACTTATCAATCCCCTTTTCCTTATACTGGGGGTCTATTATGGGTCTGATGTCTAAGAAGTCATCTGGAAATTTCCGGAGCTTCAACCTTTCCATCATCCCCATGGTCATTCAGACTTAATGCCGGATCCAGACTTCAACGTCATCCTGGAAATCTTCCCAGAAGTCCTCCATGTGATATTGGCGGTGCTCTGATGCCCGGGGAAGTGCCAGTGCAATTTTTCCATGCGGATCAAAGTTCTTTTGCGCTAGATAGAATTCTGCCAAGTTTAGGCTCTTGAGTTCGCTGTCTGTCTCCTTGGCTATGGCCAGACTGCACAAGTAATTCCCACAAGTGATTGGGAATGGAATATTTTTCACCTTTTTTAAGGCGTATAAGGCATGCAATTCCATCATTTTCCTGCAATATTCCAAGAGAATTATCTTGTTCCCACAATGTTTGGGCAACAAGTAAGGTTTCCCAGAGAAGCCGGTTACCCTTATGTATGTATGCTGCTGGAATTGTATGTAATAATGACCATAAGTTTTGACTAGATCCATTGCCTCCTTGGACAGGCGGTACCCTGCATCCCGGGTAGGTGTGAGCAGGTGGTAGTAAATGAAGGTGTTGTTCACCCTGCAAAAACTGGGAAAACTAGCCTCACATTGGATTTGTGGGAAATAATCCTAGAGAGCCTTCTAACCTGGGCCGATCTCGAGTACGCCTGATGTGAGTAACCCGTTGGTGGTAGGTCATTGTTGTGCTAGGGCCCAGAGAACATAAGAAGTCATATAAAACTTGCATTTTTGGGCCACCTAAAGGAACTGAGAATCCACATGGTTAGAAATAATGGTGGCCCAATCAAAGTATTCCCCGCCAGTGGTGATGCCAAGAAAAAAGTAGTACATCCACCCTGTGAATTCCTGGGCATGGGGTTGCCCGAAGACTCAACATAGTGCTATCATCCCCATCTAGATGCTTTCTTTAAACTCGAACTGGGGGATCTCTAGCTTCATTTTCTTGGGGTCCCTCTTCAGAGTCTTGAGCCAATGATTATTCATGTATTGCTGGGCTGCGACCTCCAGCTGCTGAAATTGAGCTAAGGCATTAGCTTTGTTGATGATAGTTGGGTTGTCAAACTGAGGGATCCCCAACCCTACTCGAAAAGTTGTGGCATCGAGAGACACCATGGGGGTGGGATATCCGGTCGGTTCCGGGGCTGTGAGCATGATGGCTCGGATGGAGGAGTTGTAATGTGCTGCAAGTGTGAGAATCAACTCCGGGGCCTGCACCGAGCATGGGAAATAGGCGGCCTTGAGAATCCCAGAATCCCCAACACTGATCGCCAATGGATCCCCGGACTGTCACTGAATGTACATTATCTTGACCAGGGCCTGCATCTCAGCCCACATTCTGACGCTGGTGTCGATAATTAATTAAACTTTAGACTCAATCTTTGATCCCTCAATAGCGTTGTCCTTCATGTACTTCATGCTGAGAGGTAATTTTTCTAAGGCTCTTTCCATTTTAGATCTGACGGCTGCCCTAGTGACCGCCGTGGAGGGAAGTTCCAGACTTCTAGGTGGTGAAGGTGTGGAAGCCTCAGACATTTTAAGGTATGTTGTTCTAGAAACTTGCAAGGCAAGGCGACCGTCAGAATTCATGAATAAATATTATTCCAAGATCTGGAGATCTTACCACCGAGGTACGTCCTTTCCCTGAAAAGTTAGTTTAGGTCCAAAATCTCTAAAAGTATATATATAATGAAAACTTTGAGAATTAACCAATATTTGGGTCCGGGGGTCTCAACATACATGATGAAAGTAAGATGTGGGTTGGGTGAGGACAAAAGACCCGGGGTCCAAAAAACTAACTGTTGGAAGGTGTGCACGAAAAGCAAGCTGTCAGGCCTACGTCAGCGTCACATGGCTATGCAATAAATGGGGAGTTATGGTGATGGCGATGCCAACTGTCTGAATGTGCAGAAAGTGGATGCCACTTAGACAGTCTTGAATGTATATGTGGGACATAAACAGATTATTAAGGCTGGTTTATGGAGGAGAGAGAAAACCACCTGGTTGAAACTGACTGAGAGCCGAGCTTCAACTAGGAGGTATTCATCCCTGAATGAGCTCAGAAACTTGAATGGAAAACATACGAAGCACGACAAGTTTGACATGAGACCAGATGAATACACACAACATATACACCTAAACTACAGCAGGGTCGAAAGGTGTATACATGGAAATGGAAGGATATACACCAAAAACACCAAATTTATAGCAAAAAGGCAGCACGGAGCGACCACCCTATACAAACATGCACAAAATGTACAAAAGATACAATACATATATAATGTTTTACACCGCACGGAGGGCGGACAACCCTCCGACAGAGCCGACCCACCAACGGGCGGCAAACCAAACGACCAAAACACAGAAATAAAATGAAAGTAAAATTAGGCAAAACACAAACCAAACAAAAACCAAAAGCAAGAAAAAGAAAGGAAGGAAACAGAGACCAACCTAAAAACCAAAGAAAGGCAAGGAAGGAAAGGCACCCTGAATTTTTGCAATAGCTTCCACCTTCAAAATGATCACTACTAGCACCACAAACGACTCGCAATTGCTTAGAATAGCTTGGAAAGATTCGCGCTTAAATTTCACTCAAATCACCAAGGAATCACTTAAGTGTTTTTATCACGGTAACTGTGAAAATGACAGGTGAGTCCTATTTATACCCGAGGTGAAAAACAAGTTACCTTTCCCTCCGCAAACTCTAGAACAGGCAGACCTCCGGATTCTGGGCCCGGGGATTTTGTGCGACCATACCCTCTTATGAAAAGAAGACATTGTGGCAAAGAATCCCAGAGTCCAGAGTCTGGTTCCTGGACAAGGAATGACCAACTCTGGGATCGGGTCTTGGAGACACAAGGGAAAAGAACAAAAAGCAAAACCAACACCGAAGGAAAGAAAACCCAGAGAAGGAAAACAAATAAATAAAGGAAGAAAGAAAGGCAAGAGCTAAAAGAAGGAAACAAAAAGGGGGACCCAACATTTTGCACACAAAATGTAGGGACGGGGATGCAAGGCATAACAGGGCTCTTATAAAAGAGTGTTTCAAGTGAGATTTTGGTAATGGTGTGACTGGTGTGTTCTGTATGTTAACATTTCATTATTCAAACATAGTTTAAATTGATAATTAATCTTGTAGGTCTAAGAAATGACATATCTTGAATCTACCATTAATGAATGTAAATATGTGGAAATTATAATTTTAAATGATAGGAGCAGAGCATACTTGTTAAATGTTTGATGGAATACCCATGTGGATACATAAATAGGACTCTGATACCAAGGTTATGTCAAAGTTGATAATGGGGTTTTCATTACCGAAATCATAGCTATGATAATCACTAATACAACAACTAATCTGTAGAAAACAACTAAAACAACTAATACAATCACTAAAACAACTAAAACAATCACTAAAACAACTAATCTACAGAAAACAAAAATGTTTTAGTTTGCCCTAACCTGCAGGTTTCAAGATGCTTGGATTCTCGGAAACGTATTATGCTTGATCCCTCCTCCCGCCGGCGAGTGAATTGAAAAATGAGTTTCAATTTTCAATTTTTAAAATTTTTTTTATATCCCGCATTGGTCAAACTTTTGACAAACTCAGGCTCATCTAAAATTTGACCAAATCGGGGTCATAAACAAAAAAAATAATCTAACAAGCCAAAAAAAGGCCTTGGTCAAAATTAAAGATAGAAAATAGCTATCAAATGTATTAGTGTCTCCAACTAGATAATTATGATTCCATCTTTTGATGACACCAGTGTGGTTCACTACCCCCTTATAAAAGAGTCTAATCAAATTTATGGTAGTCATAATATCTTGATCTTTGAGTAAGATGATATTAAGTGAAAATCCATCTTTCTTACAATTAATATTAGAAGGGGTTCCCAATTGAAAAATGTTGCAGCAAATTGGTGGTGGTCAAAAAGGGAATAAGGGATAACCTCACTAATAAAATTTAGCTCAATTTTTTGATGATAATAGGTCAATTTTATGACTATCAAATGTAGATCAATCAACCAAAAGTGCCGTGGAAGTTATTTTGTTGAAACTTACGACAACTGGCATAGTCATCATAAAACCGATGACCAAAAGGTTAGAAAAATGACTTTGTGCGAGGTGTTGTGTGCGCCTTTTGCCTTGAGCCCTTTTCACAGTCCTTCGCTTGTACGATGACCATACAACTCTGAAATTGAAAAAGAATGACAAGAATTCTATATAAATGATTACGATGTAGTCAAAATAACGACGATAATTAGTCGATCAATTCATCATTTACATAGGTTTCTTGTCGACTTTGAATGTAACAAAGGTCAAAAAAGTGACAACATATTTTAAAAAATAATAATAATATTTCACCCTAGCTATACACCAATAATGGTTCAGATAAACATATAGTGATAGTATTCTCATACCCTTATCACACATATATGCCTGTTTTAGCTCTCTAGTGATAGTATTCTCATACCCTTATCTTGGTCTCACTTTAGAAAAATTTCTCGAAGCCAATAAACTGTGGGATCCTCTTGGGGAGAAGGTGTCTAATATATTTTCTTCATGTAAGGGATGGTGACTATCATATGCTGAGAGAGTTATAATGATTCTATATGATCTTCCCATTTATCTGTTGTCATTTATTGCTTTACTAGTGGGGGTTAACCAAAAATTGAATCAAAATATGAGAAAATTCCTTTGGCAGGGCACAAACGATAAAGACAAGGTGGTCCTCATTGCTTGGGAGGTGTGTAGAGCTTAAAAAAGATGTGGTTATGGGCATTAGGAATCATATCATTCAAAACAAATCATTAGGAGAATTTTTTTTATGGAGGATGATAAAAGAACCTCACATGAAATGGGAAAGTATTCTTCACGTAGAGTATCTAAAAGGGAACGACCCCTCTTGCATTTAGGTGACCAACAATACCCCTCATTGTTCAAAATATTGGAATTTTATGCAAAAGTGTAGATCAATGATTGTAGATTATCTTACCTAGGATATAAATGATGGGAATTCAATGTTGTTTTGGGAAGAATCCCATAGTATCACCCATTATGAAAGAAACATGATATTTCCACCCTAATCCCATTGCTACCCCTAAAGAAAAATAAGGAAGAATGCATAGTTAGTGCCATATAAAAGTACAAAATAATTTATATATTTCATCTAGTAGTATTCATAACTCTTATGCAATTGCAATCATTAGATTCATCTTGAAATACAACGTATCCAACATTGTTAATTTCTCAAAGACATGTTTCATTCAAATATGCCATAGGTAGAAAAGGTAGAACTTTGAAGATAAAATTCATCTAGACTAGGAAGAGAAAAAGTGAGTAGTGCCCTTAAAAACATAACTCTATCCACTCCTCCAATGTCCTTATATGTTTCCTGCTCATACACATTAATTAGCTATTTCCATACTCATGGTTACAATTCCCAATATCAACAAACAAATTACAAGAATATAAACTTAATTTAGTTAAATTACCTGGCTTCAAATATAGCCAAACCACTCAAAGATGCCTTCTTCTAGAAATGTTATTGAAGACAAAATAGTGAATTTGTCAATCGATCTGATGATGTCAATTATGACTTGAAGCTTTGAATGCCTGAATGACAGGAAGAGAGAGACAATGTTTGTTTGTATTTATCTCTTCCTGTCTTTGGGCATCCAATGCTCTAATTCATACTTGAAGGATGTTCATTTGTATATCTCCCTGTCTTCCTATCATTGGGGCATCTGATGCTTCAAGTGATTTTAGGGTGCAATTTTTAGTCTTTTGATGGTCTACATTTCTTATCTCTTGTATTCTAATGAGGTTAGTGTCTCACATGCTGAGTTGGTACTTTGACCTTGAAATATGTTAGTGTCTCTTATTCTTTGCTGAAGTTGTGTCGAGATAAACAAGAAATTAGTCTTTACTATAAAAACATTCTTCAAACCATAACTATGATTAATATGGATAAATTACATAGCCATAATTATTTAGGAGTTTTTGTCATCAAAAGGGAAGTTTAAAGGATAAGTTCATAACTATGATATCAAGTTTAGCTAAACATCATAAAATACTTAATAACCAACTTCTAGACCCTTTAACCATGACCAAACACTTGACAAAGACAACCAAAAATAGAAATCACTAACAAAATAGAGTCATTACTTGGGTTCATCACTGGTTATGTGTTTACAACTAAAATCTAAGGTACACATTTAGTTTCAAATTAAGTGTTATTTTTTTTGATAGGTAACATTTTTTGTATTGATATTAAAGCAGGATTACATCATTCAGCCAATATTCGTGGTTGGCTACCGCTTACAAACATGATTTCACTACCCCAAAACCCCTATACTTATAGGCTTATATACTTTGCATTACAAAAAAGGGCTTTAACGCCCATGACAAAGAATCAGTTTTAATCACTTTATCCACTATACAAAAAAGACATTACACCGTTCCAATGGCAGCGTCCTCCTGCTTTGCTAGCCCACTAATCCTTGAACCATAGTGCTGCCTCCTCCCTCGAGAAGTTGGGTATGGTGCCATCATCCTTCACTGACCTAAGTGCAGTGGGTTTGTCATCTCATAAGCTTCCTCCTCTACACACACCTTCCATTTTTAGGGCCTTCTTTCCGAATTGAAAGCATATTGGCTTCCCTAGTGCTATGACGCTTTTGCGTGGGGTTGATTTCATGAATCTCTCTCTCACCCTTCCACACCTTCTCCTTCAAAAAGGTGATGATTTTCTTCTAGCCCTTTTCGGCTCTTGGTAAGTGAACACCCTATGGATTTGAAGCTGACCATACCACTGATGGCTATACCAAACTGTCCCCACCACCAATTAGCCACCATGGCTCAGTTCCCATCTCCAGACCTTGGACCAACACCACCCTGCCGATAATGTCATCTACACCCAACAACCATTGCGCATCAACACACTCTGCCACCACACTACGAACCTCCTCCTTCAATTCTCCTACCATTAATGCCAATGCTATGAACAGGGATGCCACATCCAAGTTGGAGCGACGCCTCCAGTAGGAATCAAGGTATTCCATTCTGAGCATCTGTTGAAGGCCTTCCATGAAATCACCATCCTTGAACATGAAGATAATCTTCATTCATCTTGGTGTTATCTTTCCTTCATAGGCTTTCATTTGGCTGTCCGATTCCAGTGCAAAATTGGCCTCCATGTCTTCACTGCCCTCAATTTCACTGTAAAAGCTCACAATCCCCTATTTTTAAACCAAATTTTGAACAATCTGGAAGGCCTTCAGCGGGTTGTGTCTATTAATTAGTTCCATTAGTCACATGCGTTGCCATTATGTAAGTGCCATCCGAATTAAGGCTGGGTGATTCTCTTTTGTACTTCCACTTAAGTGATATAATTGGGGTGTTATTTGTTCTTTTTATTCAAATTTGAAACTCCTCATCTATTCATAAATTTAAAATTGGAGTCCAAGTGGTGAATTCACTCCCATGTTAGCCAACATGTCGGCCACCTTATTTGCTTCGCTGTATACTTGGTAACTTTGAAGTCCTCAAAGTTATGTAACAAACATCAAATCTATTGTATATATTTATCAAGGTGCCAAGCATCCATCTTTCCCTTAGATATGCCGTTTATTATTATCTCTGAGTCACCTTCAAGATGGACTTTGCAAATTCCCAATTTGATGCCTACATCAAGAGCCTCACTGGCCGCTACACATTCAGCCACATTGTTTGTGCCATCCTTAAGATGTTTGGCCTTAAAGGCCAGAATGTTGCCTTGGTGATCTATTGCCACACATTTGTTAGTAATAACTGGGGGGGGGGGGGGGGGTNNTGTTTATCAGTAGCTTCAAAATTTTTTCTTTATTCTAACCACCAATTAAATAAACCTCAGATTATTATGTCCTTTACAAGATGCATACCATGAAATACTTATAATAATTAACTGTCTGTCGGTTTTCTTTTTCTGACCTTATTCTCCTTGATTACTGATAAGTAGTAAAACTTATTTACCGACACTCAGTAAATATGCAGAGTATACTGATAAATCCATAAATGCATATGTGAAATGTAAAACAGTAAAGTAATAAACCATACACACATAACACATGGATTTTAACGTGGAAACCCTGTTAAGGGAAAAAGCCACTGGGACCGGTACCCCAAATTTTCACTCTTCTAAAGTGAGCTCTGTTAGGAGCCAACCCTATTAAAGGTTACAAAAACATTATTAGGTGTGACTTTGTTAGAGGATTTTATACATAGAGGTTGTCACTTAGTATCAGACATCTATTTGCGACCACCCTTGAATCAGCCTCCTTCTTAGACTGTCAATAGGCTTTAGGAAAATCTAATGCTACTTTCATGAATCAACCTTTTTGGCACTCCTTGGGATGTACCTCAATATATAGAAGACTGTTAAGTCCTACT
>MU224061.1:671195-696704 GCA_018584345.1 Thuja plicata | reverse complement strand
ATATAAGATAGAGAGTTTTTATATAAAAGTACAGATAGTAACTTCACCATATTCCTTTGTTGCCATTAATGACAAAGGGGGAGATTGTTGGAAAGTTGACTATACTGAAGTATATGACTCTATTTAGGGTTCTCATTATGGCAACAAAGTCATATGAAGTTTTGGAGTCAGTACACATTATTAGAAGATCAGAAATTGGCTAAGTATAGAAAACAGGACTAAGCAAGGAATAGACTGTTATAGTTTTGATTAGCGTGTGTTCATATGTTATCCAAATGATATGTGCCTTTGAAGATAATATTATGAATATTTTTACATGCTAAGTCTAATAGATCATGATCAGATCTGCAAGTATGAAGAAGATACAGCTAGTTGAAGAGGTACAACTAGTGAATGCCAGAACAGGACAAAGATCATGGAAAGAGCTGACAGAGATTGCTTTGGCATGGAAGTTTCACTCATCCTCAGGACTTGTGCCTTTAGATTAGTCATTTTTAGTGACCTAAAAATCTATGGTTAAAATCACATGACTTGATTCATCCAGGATAATTAGTTAGAACTATTTTGGTGAAGCAAACTGTGTGAAAAGACGTGTCTGTTCGGTTTAAGTAAAGCAGTTATAATTAATGTTAAGCCAACTTAATGAAGGGTTGCATGGTTATGTAAGTGATCAAGATGCATGGTAAAAGGTTTCCTAAAGATAACATGTTCATTTCCTTTGAGGAAGTACTTATAGAAGGTCCTTTGTGATGGGAAAAGTTGCGAAAGCCAGAGATAAGAAAAGTAGAGCAGAGTGTAAAAGTAGCAAAGATATATCTATCATATGTTGATGATATAGAGATTGAAGTAGAAGCTTTCAGAGTGAAGATAATATTGTGTTAGTTCTTAAATATAGGTTAGAGAATTAGCGCACAAAAGGAACTGATCAGACAAGCAGTGTCACATCAGCAGTTCACCTTGCAGATACAGTGTGTATCAAAGATCTAGAAGGTTGTAGCCTTCACCACTTGAGCAGTGTGCTCTTGGAAAGTGAGTCCACCACCCCTAATAGGGTTATTGTAAAAGACTCCTAACAGGGTCCGACCCTTAACAAGGTCACTATACTTCATGTATTGTAAAGACAACTCCTAACAGGGTTAAGGATATTCTAACAAGGATCATAAGACACTAGTACAGAATATTTGTGGGTACTAATTCCCACCAGGGTTTTCACCTACATTGGGTTTCCTCATAATCATATATGGTGTTATGTGTTGTGTATATTTATCTTACTTGCATTGATATTCAAGTTCAGTACATAAGCGTTTAAGTAAAGATTCAGATAATAAGAAAAAGTATTAATTGATAGATCACTGATTCACCCCCCCCTCTCAGTGATCCTATTCCTAACACTAATCTACCTGTACACTTCCCAAATAAAACACAATATCCATGGCCGGTACTACCTGCACCACTTACAGTCATCTTGGGATGTACAAAATCCTAACAAGACTAAAGAAGAAGAAAGGGAGAAAATCTAGAAGAATCGGCCTAGAAAAGAGAGCTGGGGTACTGATAGAGGAAACTTGCTTATTCCTATAACTTAGGCCATACACCTCCTTAATGTTGATTGCGGCTTCCTATATTTGATGTGTGTCAGGTAGTAAATGCAGGAGTGACACCTCAGGGGAATAAGAAGACGTCTGTCAGAACCATCCCATTCGCCTGACATGTCATTATCTCGATCACCTACACTTTGACCATATTTAATTACTGACAGTGATCAGTCATCTCTGGGAACCTTGAAATAGATCACTACAAAATAATACAAAATTGGGACCCAAAATTACAAAGTCTAGGAGTTTACGCTCAAAGAATAACAAATCTTCAAAAAATTTCCCTGTTGGCAGAAATATCCGAAGACTGGAAGACTTTACTGCTCCTTATACTTTCTGAATGCCTCCAAAATTTGGATAATCCCCTCCTTATCTACCTCTTTCATACAATCCTAGTGGTCATTGAAAGCCACCAATTGATCATCAACCTCGCTCCCTCCCTCCTTGAATTTTGTAGCCACCTTTGTTGTGTCGTGTGCCCAGAGCATCATTCAGGTGAGACGTGAAATTTTTGCTCTATCAAAATCTCTAGAGGATCAGAACCGTGCCTCTATTAATTCATCAAATTTACTCAAGAAAAAATCCACTAGAGCACATGTCTCAGTGGTTAAGGGATCGACTGCTGAAACCCTTGTGACGAATGCCGCATATGAATTTAAAGAATTTTGGACTGCCGAGACTTTATCCCTTAGGTCTGCTACCAATTGCTTGCTTAACTCAATCTTAAGACTAAGTCTAGAGTGCTAGGCCTGGAGGAACCTGAAGGATTCATCTCCTAAAATAACTAAATTTGTGAATACCTCCTCCCTAGAATTCATTATCTCTTCTAACTCAGCCTTCTATTCCTCATATTTCTCCATCTCTCCCTCCCATTGAGAGACATCGCTGTTTACCTGGCCCAAGATGTTGCTATCCTAGTGTAATTCTGGGAGTGTCACCACCAAGAAATACCTTGCGGCTCCCACCTACTCAGTGACCCACCCATCTATAGCCCACACTTTCTTCTTTATTGCCCTTAGCTCGTCAATGTCACCCTGTGGGAGTGGTGTTCTAGATGTGGAGGCTTTTGGAGGAATTGCAGCCAATGACTACGTGAGTTTTGCAAGAAGCCCAAGGAGATTAGCATTATTTTCTTTTTCCTCCTTTAGCCTTTGTACCTCTTTCTTATATCGGGCTTGAATTTCCCGGGTTGCTTCATTCAACAGGTCTAATTCCCCCTGTTTGTCTCTCCTCCCTAGAGGGACTTCAGTTATGGTATAATTTGCACTTGCTATTGCTACTTCCTCCTTATCTAGGGGAGCTGTCACTACTACTATGACAATATCTCCTCTTGGACCAGTCTAAATGATATGGAGGGTCTGACCCTTCTTAGGCTTTTGGGCCTCTTGGTTTTGCACCATCATCTCGATCAGGGAGAGAGGGACTCTTGCTGCTGTTGTGGCTTTTCTCTTCCTAGATTCCACCAACCATTGTGGTGGTGGGGGTGGTATCATTGCCAGGAATTTGACATTGGGGCCCTCCTTGGGGGCCTGTGGTGCTTCCCTAGTATCCGTAGTCGCTATGGACTCTTCTTCTTCTTTATCTCCAGGATTTCCCATCTCTTCCACCTCAGTGGAATTTACATCCGTATCTTTAGGGTTTTCCCTGTCTCCAATATTTATGGCATTTGTGTCCATATTTTTGGGGTTATCCCCCTCATCTTGCTACTGCTGATCTTTTTCGGCATTCTCTACCAGGACATTCTCCTCCGTGGGCCTATTCTATGGAGGTTTCCAAGGTGTCCTTCCTGGATTTGACTTTTGCGTTGCTAGAACCACCTTGCCAAATGTTGCATCTTGGGGTACAAGGTTACCCTAGGTATCAGGAGGTAGTTGGAGCATGGTGACTGAGGGTACTATTTCTCCCAAAGGTCTAGTTTCTCCAGCCATGGCCAATTGCTCGACATGTTCCTACATTTCTCCTATCTCGGTCTCCGGGACCGGTGTTTATTCCTCATCTCATATGTTTACCTATTCCTATTCTTGTTCTTGTTCTGGCTCCTGTGTCTCTTGTTTCGGGGAAATTTCCTTTTCTTGTCTTTCCCCTTATCCAGGGATAATTTCCACCCCATGTGTGGCAATTTCCTCTACTACCCTCTCCACATATGCCTGTAAATTTACAAGGTCCTCTATTTAGAACATATCATCAAAATTGTCGTGGGGAGGGGAGACCTCCAGAGGATCCTCTAGTTCGGGGGAGGAAGGGATAAGCTCCACTTGTGTAATGACCAGTAGTCCAGGGCCTTTATCTAAGCTCAGTTGAGGATTATCCACTCTTTGTTTTCTTCTCCTCATTTGTAGTGGGTCCCCGACCTCCAAAATAGCTGCAATCTCATCTTCTGTCTCCGCTGTTCAGCTCATGAGTGCTGCAAGTGAAGGGGAGCTGGAAGGAAGGGCAGAAGCAACTAGAGCAGCGTCGAGAACAAGGGAAAGTCCAATGCTAATAGTTTTTCTAAGCCGTTGAGATGACTCCAGTTGGGCACGAAGTTGATCTATCAAAGGGACTAGAGCCAGGGTGGAACCTGAGCCAGGGTGCTATCCTTCATTTTTCCTTTTTCTCTACCCTGCCCTGCTAGAGCCGGAAGCGGGTTCCTACAAAATTGGAGGATCTTGATGGGTACTCTTTTTGCAAACCCACAAAAAATGCGCGTGACTACACTTCACCAAATCCTTGGTGAAACTTTCTATTGTCAAAATTTTTGGGGTGTCCCAATCCATCGGAGGGAGAGCCATCTTGTCAATCCATTTTTCTTTGTATTCTGGGTCCTCCATGAGCCTAGTGTCTAAAAAATCCTTTGGGAAGGTCTGGAGGCCCATTTTCTTCATCATTCCTTTAGTCATCCTTTCGTAATGGTGGCCCCGAGCCTCGAAGTCATCCTGGCAATCTGCCCAAAAATATTCCATGTGAGGCTCACGGGGCACTGATGCCCAGGGAAATGCTTCTCTTATTTTGTTCAACAGATGAAAATTTTTCCGCACCTGGTAGAATTCTGCTAGACCCAGACCTTTTAATTCATTATCAGCTTCTTTGGCCATTGCAAGGATACAAGTATAATTCCCACAAGTGATTGGGAAAGGAATGGTGGTGACCTTCTTAATGCTATAAAATGTATGGACCTCTAGAATCTGTCTGCAATATTTTAAAAGAATAATCCTATCCCTGCAATGTTTGGGAAATAGGTAGGGTTTTTTAGAGAATACGGTCACCTGAATGTAAGAATGTTGTTGAAATTGAATAAATAATTTCCATAGGAACTTACCAAGGCCATGGATTCCTTGGATATTCGGTACCCAGTATCTCAAGTGAGTGTCAAAATGTTATGGTAAACGAAGGTATCGTTTACCCGACAAAAATTGGGGAAGCTGGCTTCCCATTGAATGTGGGGAAAATAATCCCAGGGAGCATTTTGGATGGGCCCTGTTCCAAGAATTCCCACTGTAAGTAAACCCTGGAGTGCTGGTCTCTGTTGTGCCTGTGCCCATAGAACATATGAATTCATGTGGAACTTCAATGTCTCAATGACCTTGTTTAGCTAATAATCCACATGGTTGGCAATAATGGCTGCCCAATCAAAATTCTTCCCATGGGTGGTGATGCTATATAGGAAGTAGTACATCTAGGCTAAGAAGTCCCGGGCATGTGGTTCCCCGAAGATCCTGCATAGGAAGATGATCCCCACTTGGATGCATTCTTTGAAGTCTATGCAGGGGATCTCCAACTTCATTTTCTTGTAATCCTTCCTCAGGCTCTTTAGCCACTGGGTGTTAAGGTGTTTCCAGGCCATCTGTTGAACATTGTTGAATTCTTGCAGTGACAGGGCCTGGGAGATGACAGTAGCATTGGTAAAATGGGGGATCCCTAGTTCCGAAGCAAAAGTAGCACCATCAAGGGATACTATGGGTGTTGGGTAGCCTAGAAGAAGGGAAGCAACAAGCATAACAACTCGGATGACTATGTTGTAGTGTTTCACTAGGGAGAGAATCAACTCCAGGGCCTGCACTAAGCAGGGGAAGCAAGTGGCTTTAATTATGCCAGAGGCGACCACTTTATTCACCATCAGCGGTGCGCTATTGGAACATTGTCCTGATAAGACCGTACAATACGGCCCATGATCTGACCTCTGTGTCGGTGATGTGTTGAAATTTAGAATCCACCTTGGACCCTGTGAGGAAACCATCCTTTAGATATTTGGATGTTAGCGGGAGCTTTTTTGACATTTTCTTGGCCCTTGTCTTGGTGGCCGCCCTTGTGGAAGTGGACAGGAGTTCCAGACTTCTGGGAGGAGTAGATACCTCAAAAATGTTGTTTGATGAGTGATATGCAGCCTAAAAGAAAAGAAAACCATTAATACACATAATAAAGTATAATAAATCCCTGGGTTATGGAGATTTCATCACTCTTTCACACCTTAACTCAAGAAGACGTTAGTTTACATCAAATCTGGAAATGCAATAAACAAGATAACTTACTTCAAATTTGATCAATAATCGAGGGTCCCAAGAATTCTGGTTCATGCGACAAATGAGATGAAGACCTTGAGGCTATGCAGAACTTGGAGTCTAGAGAAATTGACCGTTATTGACATGACCGGGGTAGTTTGCCATACTGGGTTGACGTGGGCTGTCACGTGGTCATGCAATAAACGGAGTAATGGCATTTATTGAGATAGTTGTCTTGACATGAATGGAGTGAATGCCACTTGGGGTGGTTTTGAATGTTCACACATGGGAAATTAATCCTGTCATGAATGTTTAAATAATGGAGGAGAGAGAAAAAATCCATTACTCGAACAAGTGACATGGCAAGCTTGAGCCTGACAAAAACTAGGCGGGGAGAGCTCGAATTTGATTAAATGATGAAAAGGGCACGATGAGATCACCAAGGAATTTGACAGGATGTAAAAACTATGTACACAAATTTACAGGAAACTACATAGAGACTCAACGCCACAGACACTATGAACAAGAGGCCGAAGAACAAAAGGCCGAAGAACAATATTTACAAGCTACCTACAGGCGCAAATGAATTTACAACTATCTTACAAACTTCTATTTACAACTTTACAGAAATATACAACTATTTACACCTATTTAGAAATGCACATAGGGTGGACAACCCTCTTGTAGAGCCATCCCACCAACGGGAGGCGACGATGAAGATCGGAAAATGAAAAGAAAACAAAGCCCCCAAACGAGAAGAAACAAAGCACAAACTGAAAAGGGAAAGAGAAGGACCAGAAGAACCTACCTAAAACTAGGGACATGGAAGGAAGGACATAGGAGGTGCTCTGCAAATGAATCACTTCATGATACCCATGAACGTACCGAGAACCCTACAAGATAACTAGAAACACGCGTAGGTCTGAACTCCAAATCATTGTTGATCACTCAAAGAAAATCACACTTAGCCCACTGAAAAATTCCACAAATCGCTGTTAATCATTCTGAGGGTAAATTGTTCATGGTAAATGTAACAATGGGAGGTGAAGCTCAATTTATACCCCTTGGGTTTAAACGTACCATTCCCTTTCACAAATCCTGAGAAAAAGGAAAACCTCCAGACTCCAGGCCTGGGGATTCCGTGTGACCACACCTTCCAACTAAAGAGGAAGCAATGGAACAAGAAGCCTGGGGTCCAAAATTTGGCTGGCACAAGGAAAAAAACACTCTGGGACCGGGTCCTAGAGTGCGGAAAGCAAAAAAAAGGAGGAGACACACAATGGCCGCCCGAAGGCAAAGGCTAGAGAAAACAAAAAGACCGAAAAGAAACAAAGGAAGAATGAAAGGAAAAAGGGGGACCCAACATTTTTCCAACAAAATGTAGGGACGGGTAAGCAGGGCATAATAAATGGCGGTTTGCTGGGACAAATGCCTTAGTGCATTTGAGAACCACATAATCTTTGGTTAGCAAAACCAGGACTCATCTTTACTCGAAGCATTTCACTTGCAAGGCACAGGGTGTTTGAGAAAATCTAACTCACCAAGATTCAATCCTTCAATCTCTTTTCAGTCGTGAAGCGTGTGCTTTGAAAGAAAATTAAGCTGATGATTTCTGGGAGAAACAAAGAGACAACACTAAATGCATCAGACCAGAATCATTATATCTTGCACCATCTTCCAGATTCAAGAATTCTCCATTCTTCAGTTTTATTCCACTTTTCTTTTGAAGATGGGGAAGGTGGTACTCCTTTCACCGTGAACCCTAAGCTTAGCTAATTTTCACAACGGTACTTCTTTCACCTTGCCATCCATTTTGATTTACTAAATGGGAGAGACATTCTTGATTTGGGATGTTCTTTTGATTTTCAGATATGGCCAATAACCAGTGTAACCGCTTTGTCCTCAAGGATCATACGATTACTTACCCCTTATGATTTTTTGTTAGCTGATGTTTAGACTTTCGGGATGTAAATCCGATGGATATTTCCCATAACCTTTTACCATGTGTATAAAATAAATCTATAGTGTGGATAAATCCTCTCATCATGCTAACAATAGATTCTAGATTAACCAAAATGTGTAAGGCACCATTCCAGGGACAAGATGTCATGAGAAGCATACCTGTCTACAAGAAGAGAGCAACATGTCGGGAACCCAGAAAAGAAAGACACGCAAAGAAAAAAGAAACCAAAGGTGGAAAAAAAGAAAGAAATGAAAAAGCGGCTCCAGAGGGTTGCCGACTATTTACAAGGACAACACACTCCCAAGGAGTGCAAGAAAAAACTGTTTACAGACAAGAATATACATATGATACAACTTTGGGGAAACCTACCTCCCACCCTCACTCAAAGTATTGTTTAAGAAACTATCTATTGATAGGAAGTGGGATGACTTATCCAGTCATGGTGTTGAGGCAGTAAGTGTTGGTCCCACAGACCTTTGAGATTAAATAAGGTCTAAGCTAGAGCCTTTGAAACTTAGTGTGCTTTTCCTTCTTTTCTTAGGCTTTGTCCCACAAGAGTACTAGGTATGAAACCTGAAAGGATTTGTATTGGGATCTTCTATCAAACCAACGTTTGATGACTACTTAGTGATGCACAAAATGCTCAAGTGCCGCATCTCTTTGTTCTTCCATTTTCACCAGGTTTAAGAGGCGAACCTCCACAACATTATCCCCGGTGTTGAATACCTGCATGAACTGCAAAATAGAGATTTGTAAGTTTATCAGGAATACTAGACTCTGGCCATAAACCAGGTGAAATGGAGAAGTTCCTAGGGCTACCTTAATTCTGATGCAATCTGCCCAAAGGGTGAACCTGAGTTTCTGGTGCCAGTCTCGGGGACTCTTCTCTAGTAAATGCTTGATAACTTCCAGAAGGTTTTTATTGGTGGATTTGGCAATGCCCTTACCTTGGGGATAATAGTTTCTATAAAACTTCAAGGTGATCTTTCTCTGATAGGTCCATTCCAGAAGTTGTGCTAAAGAAAATGCTGGACCATTGTCACATACCATAGCGAAAGGCATTCCAAATCTTGTGACGATGTTCTCTTCCAAGAACTTGATGACTACATTCATAGTATTGTTTTGGTATGGGATTGCCTCAAACCACTGAGTGCAGTAGTCGGTAGCAATTAAAACATACCGGTGTTTAGAAGATGAGTTTGGGTTTATCTCCCTGATAAAGTCGAATGCCCATTAGGCGAAGGGTCAAAATTCAAAGACCGACTATAAGGGCATTGCCGGGTTCCACTCACAAGAAGTGACAATTTGGCAGGTATGACACTTCCTTACATGAGAATGAACATCTTTGAAGATAAAGGGCCAATAATTCCTGACCTGGAGAATCTTATGGGTGGTGGCGTCAGCTGAGCCACGCCTAGTTCTATACTACTCATGGAATTCCTCTATCATCTTGGCAGCTTGGTCCCTGTCTATGCACTGGAGGTAAATCCCCTCAAAATTCCTACAGAAAAGCATCCCATTTTTGATCATGAAGTGTACGCTTTTCAGTCATAGGGTGTGATTTTTGTTAGGAGGGAGCACCTCCAGGCACTTCTTGTTGAGCAATTGGTACACTAGATCGGTATACCACAAAGCTTGGGTGATGGACTCCATAGTTTAAGTCTGGAATTTAGTGTGTGGAGTGGCCTCTGCCATTGCTTTGGATAGTCCTTGGCCTCAGACTATTTTCATTGGTTGTATTTTGAGATCATATTCTTGGAGGATGGCCATCCATTTCCCCCAGTGTTTTCCTAGTTCACTTTGTAGAAATAAAGACTTGATGGCCTGGTCTGGGATAACGGCATGCACTTTTCTCTTGAGAATGTAGTGCTAGAATTTCTTCACGTCTTGTACTAAAGAAAAGTATCTCTTTTCCAATGGTGTGTACCAGACTTCGGTGTTCTTAAAGGGGGAGCTCATGAAAGCAATAGGTTATTCTTCTCCCTCCACTTTCTGGGTTAAAACTGCGGCAAAGCGAAGGAATAAATGTGGAATGGTAGGGAATAGTCTGGACTCACCAAGATTGGGGCCTCCACTATAGTTTGCTTGATTTGGGAAAATGACCGCTTCACTTCGGGACTCCACTCAATCTTAGTATCTTTCTTCATCATATCGTTGAGTGGTCTAACAACCTTGGCAAATTTTTTAATGAACCGCCAGATGAAGTTTATCTTCCTAAAGAAAGATCTCATTTCCTTCTTACTACCAGGCATTTGTAGATTTAGCAATGGTTCTACCCTCTTAGGGTCGATGGATATCCCTTTCCTAGAGATAATATACCTAAGAAATTTCTCTTTAGTGACCCCAATTATACACTTCTTAGGGTTAAGGGAGATACCATACCAGTGAAATCTCTCACAGATCTGAGCGAGGTGGGAGGGATGATCACGCCTGTCTTGGGAAAAGATAGCTAAATCATCCATGTAGATGATTATGCATTTATTGACCAAACCTTTGAACGCAATGTCCATGAATTTTTGAAATGTAGCCCTGGTGTTAATTAGGCCGAAAGGCATCCTCCGTATGAAAATGTTCCCTAGTTGGTGGTCAATGTTCCTTCTTAGAGGCCTTGTTCAAGTTGCAGGAATCCACACATAGGTGAATCTCACCATTCTTTTTGCACACAGGGACAAGGTTGGCAACCCATGTAGTATGCTAGATAGGAAAGATGATCCAGGCTGATAGTAATTTCTGAATCTCCTAGTGGATCAGGAGTTCAATTAAAGGGTTTACCTACCTTTGTCTCTACCAAAAAGGTTTGGTGTCTGGTTTCAGGGGGATGGTATGCGTCATGATAGATGTATCATAGGTTTTGAGATCTTCATACCCCTAGGCAATAACATCAATGTCTTCTCAGAGAACCACAAGAATATTCTCCTTCTCCTTTGGGGAGTAGGAGGTACCAATGTGGACCAATTTTTCTTCATCGGCTTTACCGATGTTAACCTTTTCATATTTTCCTCCCTCAGAGGAGGATGATATCTGTTCTTGGCCCCAGGAGTCCAAATCAAAGATTTGTTCTAGAGAAACCATACCCTTAGGAATGGTTTTGGTGGGTAGGTCAATGATCCTATCATCTTCTCCCACTTTCCCGGTATCGTCATGATTAGCTTCTTCTACTATCTGATCTTCAAAGATGCCAACATTTTCCATAAAGGAAAAATGTGCTGGTCATCTTCAAAAACCTAAAAGTGTGTTATATTGTTTGGGATGGATGGGGTGGGGACTATTTCAATAGAGAATCTCTAGAGCTAGGAACCAACCATCAACTTGAGGGTACTAGTGGACACAGTGAGGGCATCCAGAGCATAATTACATTTTTGGGGGATAAGTTCAATGCTAAAAGCATCAAAATATTTGATCAAGCTCCATGCTCAATTGCGGTATGTGGATAGCCTTTTATCATGACATGTGTACTAGCTCTGGATCTGTTTTATGATTAGCTCTGAATCACCCATCGCCATGAGCTGGGTGATCCCTTTTCTCAAAGTGAACAGGAGTCTGAGGACCAAAGCCTCATACTCCATAACATTGTTGGTGCAGTCAAACTACAACCTATAGAATGCAAGGAAGGATTTCCCTCATGGGTTGATTAATTGCACTCTAGCCCCGCAACCTTGTTTGGATCGGGACCCATCAAACTTTAGGATTCAAAAATCATTTCTAGTTTTATGGGGCTGAGGAAGTGAAGTGGTCTTTGGATTGATTTTGGGGTTGGGAGGTTTGTCGGATAATTCCTCTGGGTTGGATGGTGTGTCGGTAAGATTTCCCTCTAGAGAATCTTGTGGTTCGGGTCCCTGGACGAGTGGCACTTCAAGTGTGCTAATGGGTGGATTGCTTGGTCCAGGGAACCTGACTTCACGTTCTTTCTCTTGGATATTGGTGATGTAATAGGTAGCAATGACAATACAGGGCTCACACTTTAATTTAGAGTGTTTTTAGTAATGTACCTGACACCAAGTGCCAAAAAAGAGGGTGGACGAAGTTGCCTTGCTACCTTGTAAGTCACTAGTATATTTGAGCCCTTTTTTCGACAGCTATGTGTCACAATTCTGACACTACCCCTTCGGCAAAGTGACACAGGCTGGTGTTGCAGTTTTGGTTTCAGAACCACTAACGACTGTTATGTCTATCATTATGGTGATGACAATGACCATCGCAATATGCACTAGCTACGTTGTTTAGCATGCCGTCGTTACCCATTATGACCACTGCAATTACGATGGGTTTGCGACGTCCAACCATTGTAATATTTTGACATCTGAACATCATATTTAGGTATTAACCATCATAGTGTGCACTGTTTGGGATTGTCAACCTGCCTTTGTTACACTTCATGAGTGTCACAATTATGACAGGTGTGCAACAAATATGCTGTACATGCAATGTCCAGCTGTCGGAAATTTCTGACATCTAGGCGTCACATGTATAGATTTTGTGTCAGTCGTTCTCTTAAGTTTGTCGTAATTGTGATGGTATTCGATATTATTAAAAAAAATATAATGAGCTTCGTAGAGCAGATCTTAATCAGGTCAATGTTAGGGATTTGCATGCTTAGGCTCTACCACACAAAATGCCTAGTCCTAAGCTACCATTTTTTTCTCATACTAATGGCACTCCCCTCCGTACAAAACAGACAACCCCTAATCATGAAAATGCACACACAAAGATTGATCAGGGTATTCATGCAAGTCTAAAGAAAACAACCAAAAGGGCAATTACAAAGGTGAAAAAGGTCTAGCAGAAGAAAACATGACAAAATATTTATGGTTCCCTTTCCAACATTTACAATGAAAGGATTTAACCAAAGAGCACCCAAAATATACCAGAGCACTGAATGTTATATTTTCAAAAGAGAAATTACTTCCACAAAGTCTTGATCTTCGGCAGAGAGCCCTAACATGTAAGTTTTGGCAATCCCACTTTTCTTTGCAAACCTTAAAAGATATTTTTAATGAATGGGAAGGTGTGGACCAAATATTTTTTTTAGATGTATCAAAAGGAATTTCCCTGATTCTCTTCCATTCTTCACAAGATAGAGACCTAGTTTTTAAGAACAAATCTAGAGTTTTTCAAGGCAATGGCTTGTGCATGAACACATGGATTCCAAAATATTGTGCTTCAAAATTTGATTTTCGATTTGTACTCTTCTAGATACAATTGCACCCTCTACCCCTTGAATATAGGGAGTTACACCTAAATGAAATTCTTGTAAATCAAATTGGCATTTTCCTGAAACATGAAATACTAGTTTTTCATGATCCTGCACAATCTGTAAGGGTATGCATTCTCATAGATACTTCTAAAATTTTCCTCATGAGCTCCATATCAAATCAGTCAATGGGATTTAGCATCAAAAGATATTCATAGAAGATAAGAAAAACACATGTCTTTTGTGTCATTCTTTGAAGCATGGATAATGGGAGCTTTGTCCTTATCAGGAATCTGACATACCTACTGAAGTTACAGTTGATATGGATGAAACATAGTTAGTTCATCAGAGAAATACTGAGCAGTTACACTGTGAAGCACTACAACACAATAGTAGTGAGCATACATAAAAGAACGAAGATTCTAGTAATGGCTTTGAACAAGATTTGATTCAGGTTATGAAGAGACCCCAACAAAAATTACAAATTAGTGCCTTGCATAAGGTAATCTTGCAGTTAGTTACTTGTGCACAACAACTTTTGTTTCAAGAAGGTGATAATCATAACACAATTAGGGCAATCATGCAACACATTTCACTAACAAAAAACCAATTTATATTTATCTTATGCCTATAGGAGAACATGGGGAGAACATAACATAATCATAGATTCTATAATTTACACTCCCTCTCGACCAATACTTGTGCAATCAAAAGGGATAACAAATATGATAGTAGAGAATAAAAAGGCAGTAATACTCACTTAACAAGCTGAAGTGCCACATAATTAGCTAGCAAATGGACTTCATCCTTCCATAAATAAGGTTTTAGAAGAAGCACTTTATAAAATGACAGAGGAGTTAATGGTCTCAGTTGGATCAGACTTAATGTATCAAAGTGAGGGGTGTGTCTCTGTCATTTTTCAGGACTGGTTTTTTAAAGCCTTTTTGATGTAATTGCAGACTTAAACTTTTATAATATTATAATAATTCATTTCTTTCATTAAATTTGCATGTGGATCACTCTTTATTTGTTTTTCTATTGATATTCTCTATGTGGTACTCCCTGTTTATGATCATTCCATGAGGAAATGTCTTGATGGCTCGCGGGCTGCAAGCTAGGGTATCATGCATTATTTATGAGCTCACTGTTTGAGCACCACATGAGCCTGTTATGAGCTCTATTTGTTACATACATATACATATATACATACATATATATGTATATATATACATATAAATATATATATATACACATACATATATACATATATACATATACATATACATATATACATATACATATACATATACATATATATGTATGATGTTATTACTATCATTGCATGCTTACTGCTATTGTGCACCATATATTGTTTTATATATACACTGTTTATTTCATTGAGACCGTGACTAGCTTGGCATTTGTAATGTATTTGTTGTTATTGGAAATTTCTTGATGGCTCGCTGGCTGCAAGATAGGACATCATGCATTGTTTATGAGCTCACTGTTTGAGCACCACATGACCCTGTTATGAGGTTTGTTTGTTATATATATATATATATGATGTTATTGCTATCATTGCATGCTTGCTACTGTTGTGCACCATATATTGTTTTATATATACACTGTTTATTTCATTAAGACCGTGACTAGCTTGGCATTTGTAATGTATTTGCTGTTATTGGAAATGTTTGATGGCTCGCAGGCTGCAAGCTAGGGCATCATGCATTGTTTATGAGCTCACTGTTTGAGCACCACATGACCCTGTTATGAGCTCTGTTTGTTGTATACATATACATACATATATATGTATATACATATATACATATATATACATATAAGTATATACATATATATATATATATATGTATATATACATACATATATACATACATATATATATATGTGTATATACATATATACATATATATGTATATACATATATACATATATATGTATATACATATATATGTATACACACACACACATATATATATACATATATACATATATACATATATATACATACATATATACATATACATATACATATACATATATACATATACATATACATATATGATGTTATTGCTGTCATTGCATGTTTGCTGTTGCTGTGCATAATATATTGTTTTATATATACACTGTTTATTTCATTGAGACCGTAACTATCTTGGCATTTGTAATGTATTTGTTGTTATTGGAAATGTCTTGATGGCTCGCGGGCTGCAAGCTAGGTAATCATGCATTGTTTATGAGCTCATTGTTTGAGCACCACATGACCCTGTTATGAGCTTTATTTGTTATATACACACACACACACAAACAAAAACACACACACACACACACACATGATGTTATTGCTGTCATTGCATGCTTGCTGCTGTTGTGCACCATATATTGTTTTATATATACACTGTTTATTTCATTGAGACCGCGACTAGCTTGACATTTGTAATGTATTTTCTATTATTGGATCAATGTTGCAAAAAATCTAATGCAATCCATCTAATGAAAAGTAATACCTAAAAAAAGTAAAAGGGAGTTCTCGTAATTTACCTGTACGAACATTTGGTGAGAGTTCCAGAGCTAATTGGCCAAACTGCTTAAATAATCATAAATTAATCCACAACAAAAGAGAATGCCCAATTGTCCAAGAAAAAATGATCATTCGCAATCAAGAACTGGCTGTGGTAGTTCATACTCTCTGATACCCTGCAATATCACACACCATTTACAGTAAGCCAGATGATTCCAGGTGTTTGAAAAACCAACCAATAAAAAAATAACTGAATACAATACTAAATACTAACTCAAAACCCTATAACTGAATACAATACTCAAAATTGACTTAAAACCCTACCTTTTGCTGCAAATGTATCTCAATAGAATACTGAATACTGACTCAAAACCCTACCTTTTGTTGCAAATTTTCTGTATATGAAGTATTAAATTTAATGAAATACAAGTAGAAGAGTACAAACCAACAAGGGTAGAAACAAAAATGACCAATAAACAAATGTAAATTACCAAGATGGAAGACAATGTTTGTAAGAGTACAGACTGAACTAAGTAAGTCATATGCAATGCAACATTTTGAAAACTGAAATGAAAATATGATAAAATGAACTAACCTGAACATCATATTTATGATTTTTTTTGTTGGCAATTTGAGGTGCTGACTGGAGCAAACCAAAGTCTACCATCTGCAAGGAAATACAGAAATCAGCACACAAACTCGCGGAAATCATGCCCACACGATGCAACCACTCTGCAAAATAGGCATAGTCAGCTACCATAAAATGTAAAAGGGAAAATAGAAATACAATCAATATTATATCAAAGGCAAATGAAAGGTCTAGATTTTTCCAATCATCTTGCCACCATATTGAACATTTCAAACCGTTGATGTTAAAGTGAAGTTTTCTTAAGAGAAGGAATGCCTTCGGCATAATATAACTAGTTTCATAAAGAGATGCAAACTATGTAAAATATTGGTAAGGGGTGGCAAGATTAAGGAATAACTCAAAAGTACAAGACCTAAGGGCCAGACCTAATGCATCGGGGGCTCATCATAGATGGCCTTGCCTACGTAACTCACAGAGACATCATAGTTTAGGTTTAACTTTAAAACCAGTCTTTTAAAGGATGGTAGAATTGGTTACGCAACCCCTTTCTAGGGTAGAGTCCCCAAACAATGTCTCCATTGGCTGCCACCCAATTAGGTGAACAAGGATGAGATCCTAATTAGATTCTACCTACAAATAAGTTATACGTAGACCTCCTCATAAGGTTACCTACCCAATGGTTCATAACTACGATGGAGAACCAATTCTTGTAAGATATTAAGGTAATATCCATGATCCCAAACCTACAAGATTCATAATTGTATGAGAGGAGATACATATTACCTAATTCTATGACCACTTATATTAAAATCTAACATATTAGTATACCATGTATATAATTTAATGATATCATACATTCCTAACATATGCATTGAACTACTAATATCAATGTCTATTAAACCCCAACTTGACAAGTTGTAAAAGTGCAATTATATTAACCTCACTACTCAAATTGACTAACAATTCAACTACCAAAATATACCTTTAAAAATAAGAGTAACTATAATAATTTTATTATTACAACATACCTTTAAAAATAAGAGTAACTTTAATAATTTTATTATTACAACATCGAGACATAAACATCAGTCATTACCAAATAAGTTGCATATTAAATGAGAATCATTTCTTTTTTTTTTCTTCTTCTTCCCTATATTCTTGCAGAGGCATATCCATCTCGACATCGTCATTTCTTCTCGCCCATGCACGTGATCTCATTGTCCTTTGCAAACGCCAGCCCTCTGCAATAACAAATAAAAAGGTTAAATTAAAAACATATTATCATAATTGGGGTTAATTTAAAAATATATTATCATAATTGTTACAAATATTTTAGTACTTTAAAAAACATAAACGTGATGCTCTTTACCTTGTGCAACCACATCTTCTTGTTCGACGGCTTGAACCTCAACATGCTCATCGGGAACCTCTATATTCTCTGCAACTACAATACAAAATGTTTTATTAATTCTAACACATTATAATTAAGTTTTTATTACTATGCCAAATTCAATTTAAAATGATTAGTTGTATTAATAAATCAATAATGAAAATTTGAATAGAAAATGTATACCTTGAGTTCTATAATGCACATATGAATCGACGCCTCTGTCGTGCTCAGATGGTGTTTCAAGATCGACAAACTACATTCCAATGTAAATAATTAGTACATTTATCGACAATATATACATATAAATACAAGACAAATACTGAGAAATGTTAATCATTCAATTTAATACATATAAATATAATCACTTTAAAGTTTTAAACAAATATATAATCATTGTTTCCTTACTTAAAACAAATATATTCACTTTATGTTGGAACTTAACATCAAATAGAGTAATTGGTAAAGTATTCAACTTGAAATAAAAATCAATTTTCTTATTTACCTGTTCGACGGATCCACCAGAAGAACCTTGTGCACTCTTTGATCAAAATCATTCAACCACGACTGTATAGCCTTGTTTGTAGCCTACTTTCTTGTCCTCTTCTGAAATCTTTTGTTTGAACTGCAAGGCCTACATTTTTATTGTAGTGAATTTCATCAAAAGTAAATTGATTACAATTTATAAATATTTGCATACGGTTTTTCATTTACTATTACTTATAATTCGTGCAGCAAGTTTTGAATATCCACCCGAGCTGAGCTTGTGTTGCCCGTGCTTTTGTTTTCTTGCCTCTGTTGCCTTTGATGTGTCAGGAAACCCGTGTGATGTTTGAAATATGTTAGATCACATAAGTACAAAGAGTAGATAGTACATAATTTCATTATTAAGATTATCACATACCTTCTTTCCTCAGGTGATACTGTTTGTCCATCATGTCTTGTGCGTCTCTCAAGTGCATCCTTTTTAAGATTCTCCCACTCATTAATAGGAACATAGGGGTCCGCTCGTAATAAGGGTTGAATTCTATTTGGGTCCTGTAGTTGTCCCTAATATACTTCAAAGTTAGCCCATATTTCTCAAGGAGCCTAAGTCTTTGAAAGGCGTTGGGTCCAAAAAGTTTTATCATAGAGTCAATGAGTTTATCCTTTAACTCTTTATCTTGTGATTTCCACCTTTTAAGAAAAAAAAATTGTTAGATTCATAAATGAAATGAAGCTACCTTTTAATATACTTGAAGAAAGGGATGAAAGGAAATATGATCTAGCAACGAAATCAAAATATGATACCATGTACGTATGGTCAGCCCAAAAATGCGCAAACATTCATCATTAAGTTTTTCATAAAATAGATTATTCCCTGCAAAATAATAACGAGATTATTAGTTATTGCAAGGGACTGCACAATGGGTTAGTGCATTACATTATGAGTATAATATTATATAGTAAAATAAAGGATCAATCTTTAAAATACCCGGAAGCTGGGCTACTCTCACGGGAAGTCCATCGTCAATGTTCACGAGCAATTGATCACAATTCTCTATTGTTCCCATACATCTAACACGAGTACATCTAGGAATTTGGTCATCGCCTCCTACATAAAATGAATCCAATATTACAAAATGCCCCATAAGAAAGAATAGTTCAAGTGAAATAAACACATGATAAATGAGAGATAAAAATAGGAATCTATTTACCAATAATAGGCATTTCCATCGCTTCTGTGGCCATGCTACGTGTTTCTGAAATTACAGCTGGCAATACCTCTATGGTTTTGATCCTCATAGCAGGCAGCGTAGTGAACATAGGATCAATAGTAGGTGCTAGAAAATAAGATTGTTAGAGCATAAAAAAATATGGACAACCATGGACAAGATTGTTAGAGCTTTTAAAAAAAATGTTCGATAAAAACACAAGTGGATGATATAACATGTGATCTACTTGAACTGCCTGAAGTATTTGCATTTGGGACACGACCCTTAAATGTTTTTGGCATCCTGTGTAAAAATAACACATATGTATTTTAGTTAATGACATAAATAAAAGAGTATACTATAAAAACCATTATTGAACTTTTTTTATAATTGAAAAATACATTAATACTTACTGTATAAGTCTGAACATGGTGAGCCAACTCATCCTCTCTCATTAGTATTTCAGGAGTCTGAGGTTGAATATCTGCCAATCGTGTTAACTCTCTTGAAATTACATGAAGGACCTTTTGCAATGTAACCTAAAGATAAACATCTGATGAAAAATTAATAATGAATGGATCCTGCTCATCTTGTGGCTCCTCATGGACTACTTGTTCCTTTCCCTTTTTCTGATCAGCACTCGTTTGTGAGTGATGTAGCCCAAAATCCTCAAATGCAATTACTCAACAATAGACAACAGAAATTACAGAATTTGAATTCTTTATTAAACTTCTCCAACTTACTCTTCCTCTACAATAAAAGAAAACTCCTACTTATTACAATTCTAAAAATTACTATTTGGCAGATTTTTGGGAAAAATAGATTTTTCCATTTTTGGTAACTTTCAAAACTTATCCTACGAATCTTGATTTTTCCCAAGAAGATTTACCAACTAAAGAAAGATGAATTTCCAACTAATCCACAAAATCAGAAATAGAATTTCGGATTTATTACAAAAGTAAAACTCAAAAAAACTAGAAAGAAAAGAAAAAGCCAATTTTGGAGGTCAAGATGAGAGTTCAAGCTCTCAAAAAGATGTCAAAACAGCCACCACCAGGGCTAGCTGAATTGGAAATTCCATTAACTCTGGGTCACGATTCTTTCTGTAAATTTCAGCCAAAACCCACATCCGAGTCAAAAGTTATGACCCTCTAAAGCTCCTGCATCAATGAGAATAATATTATTAGCACTTTATTTAAAAGAAATCCAAAATAGTAGTGAATAATAAAACATAACAAAAAAGTACGCATTAACATTTTTCTTGTATGTGCATTTGTACAACAACAATGAGTTTTACCTATCGGGAAGAAGTCCCATGAGAACCATCATCACCGTGCATATCATGTGGCTGTTGATCCATACTATAGCCCTATAATTCAAAAATTAAAAATCATTGAGACATGTTAAAACATGTGTTCTTATGCTAAGTTACATTGAATAATAGAAAATTATCAGAATGCTTCAATTAAAAGAAGAGAGTTTTTTAATTTTTAAACAATTTTAAATAGTGCATAGTGCATACCACCTCATCCATGATAGTGGGTTTTTTTTTGTATCTATGCGATTCAAATTGTAATTGACAAGAAGCTTTCCGCCTCCACATATTGATTTGATCACACATAGAAATACACAATTTCCCTCGCGTGCCTCAAATATGCAATTGGGTTGCTTCTTAGTTGATGCAGGTCATGTATTGTTTATAAAACCTGCAATATTCCCTGATGCTTTTGGCCTTCCGTCAACATATATAGCTATTATTTTACTTTGTTCATTGACTTTTTGTTCTATATAATTTGCTGTGAGTCCATACCTACACATACTTTTTTTATATCTAACAATCTGCATCCAACTACTGTAATCATAACAAGGTCCGACATACTCCATCAATTTAACAACTTTGTTGTAAGAGACCTTTATGCCATCCATGGAAAATATGCCCAAACCATGTAATGAAGACGATGCTATGCGATATATCCTCTCTAACACAAAAATCAGTGTTTATTGAAGGAAGTTCATCGGGGACCCATTTTTTCTGTAGATGTTTGCACCTAAAGGGAACCTCAGAGTCACCTTTGCTCTCATCATCATAAGAACATGACCCTCCTTGAGCAAGGAAAAATTCCATGCGTTTATTGAATTTCTTTATGATATTTTGACCTCGAGTCGATCTCCTTGATTTAGACATACTAAATGTCTCACTTTCTTCTTCCATTCCTACATTTTCCTCCCTCGAGGAAGACAAATCTGACAAATACCTATTCGCTGGTACCTGCACTTCATGAAATGAGAGAGACAAGTGGCAATGAGAGATATTTTACAAATGGTAAAAGACATTAATCTCTATGGTGTGTATTGACTTATACCTGATAATCCATGGACTGTGTGGGATACCTGACAAAAGATAATAGCTATAATTAGACAATCACTGTTCACTCCATAGTTTTTATTACATCTTGTGAAGGACATTATACATTGTTAAAATTATCTATTTATACTTTCAGAATTAGCTCACTCCATTGTAGGGAACAAAGAGAATCCCCTATGATTTAACATCATTGATGTGCAAGGAAATACAAAATTATCAGAAGCAAATCCCATAAGATAGTATTTAGAGATTAAATACACTCTTTTAGAATGAAATTTCTCTTAACAAAAGATCAAAGATATAATTAGGACATATAAAAAAAGGTGAATAAGAGTAGTTATATATTCACGCGAAACCAAAAATGCCATTAATATGAAATCCTAAGCATATTAGTGAAAAAAGTGCAAATTTTAACCCAAAACAATCGTTAAAACATGCCAAACATCTAGCATAATTGTACATTTCATTCATGTCATTGATATTATTCTTCATCCATCTCATCATCAAGATCATTGTCATCGATGACATAATCACCACCACTATCATCATTATTGTCGTCATCAGCATCATCATCATCATCGTCATCATCCTTCTCATCATCATCATGATCAGTAGCAACATCATCATCGTCTTCTTCTTTATATTATTCTTTGACTAACTCTCGATCATGATCATCATCTACATCGTCATCTACTTCTTCCTCTTCCTCGGTATCTTATTCTTCCATCACATTATACTTTATCGGCCTTCCTCTTGGATCATGTGTAACAACAAATGACCAACCCGGTTTATGTGGATCCTTTGAGTAAAATACCTACTCACATTGGCTTGGAAGAACACAGGGCTCTTCCCCAACTGGCTCAAACAACCTTGTTTTAATCATTGAAAATCCACTGTCATTTTCAATAATAGTTCTATCAGGATCATTTTGATTGAGACATAATTTGTACCATTTCACGATGAAGAGAACTAATTTGAATTCAGAGGGTGATCTCACAAAACTGTGTCCCACTTTTTGGCGAACTTTGACACTGAAATGAACATTCTGAAAAAAAACTTTGCTTTTGGACATCTATTGTCGTAAAACCATTAAGAATTTGAAGATGATGTAAACTAGTGACTTTTAGCATTTTTTTTCTAGTTTATAAATATATTTTTTCAAAAAAAATTGGAATTTAGTTGTATCCATTTTTCCTTCTCCTTCAAAAATTATTTTTGTAAAAAATCAGGATTTTTGAGGAGTGACACTCACTTTGATCAACATAACTTTTTTTATAAAACTGATAAGAACGTAATTATTTTGAATTTAGGTTTGTAACAAAAATATCTAGGGAATCCATTTGGTTTCATTCAATTTGGTTGAATATTTAATAGTTTATTGAGTTATGAAGTGACATTAATTATAATTTGGACATAGGCTCACTTGGATCGCTCTAACTCTATCTCTATAAATCAAAATTCATTTATTCTTTTTTTGATAGAAAGGTAACATAAATACCTATTTCCTAGATATTTTTCATAATTTTTTTCCCTAATTTACTATTTTTCCAGAAGCGTCGAACAGAGAAGTCGCTAAATGGTCAGACAACCTATGTTTAGTAAAACTTAAAAAGAAAAGTCTCAATAAACTCAATATATATATAACTCATAATCATTGGAAAGATTTCTTAGAGTACTATCATCCTGTATTTGGTTTTGTCAAATGAATTTATTTGATCCCACAAAAAGTTAATGTCAAAGTGATTTTTTGTCAGCATTTTGATGGGTTCAAAGGAGACTCGATTATAGGTGTGAGTGAGGAGTAGAGGGATTATACCAAAGGGATTTTGATCCAAGAGGATTTTATCTAGCCATTTTGAATTTACTCCTTCAAATGGGACCTCTCAAGGCTTAAATCATCATATTTTCATAAAAATGTGCAATTTCAGCAGAAATCAGGATGTTCAAAAAAGTGGGACACACTATTGTGGGACCACCTAGGAATTAAAGTCACAGTCAATTATATCAACCAAAATACCATAGTATCAATTTTGTGACTCTCGAGGATGTAAGTCATTTCTAGATGAAATATTGGTCACCTAGAAGAGTGCACTTATCCCAAAATCACAAGTTCTCTTCGTGTCATCCAAACTTTTGATGCGAAATTTATAACCATTGCATAATATAGCCTTGTGGTGTTTCACCTGCAATAATGTCAAACATGTATAAATTATTGCATCATGATTTGAAAAACATATGGTTGATTAACAAATTTATAAGTACCTGGTGATGTCTTAAACCATATGCTAAATCTATTTTCTTTTGTGTAACATTGGGATATCCATTACGATGAGCTTGTATAATCAACGAAGACACAAATTCCCATTTTAATCTATGACCATAATGTTGACATCGTTCAATCCATACTGTCGTCCCATCTTGATTGTTTTCAATAAATAAATGTATTACATCCCACTCTTTAGCAATTGTATAAAAGTAAATAGATGATCACTTACAACAGATTTATTTTGAAGATTAAGAATTAATTAACTACAATAACATCTCATAATTTATTACCTTTCAGTTTTCTAAATCTACCGTTGCCCACCAAGTACTCCCTTTCAAATTTTTTAATGGAGTCAAGATCCCAAATGCAATCTATATGGGTCTTTGCTGCAAGATTAGGAAGATATTGAGTAACGTACACCATCATCTAGTATAACATATATCCCTCAACCATAGAACCCTCGGGACGTGCTCTTTGTCATACCAAACCCTTCAAAATTTTTAAGTGTCTCTCAACCATCCATATTGACGTAGCCTGTATAGGTCCACACAATTCAATCTCCTCAACTTTGTGTATGAGGTAGTGTTCTTGTGCATTAAAAAATGTTGAAGGAAAACACTTTTTCATTTCACACATTAGACGAGGAATTCTTTTCTTCCAATATTTTATATCTTCTTTATGGATTTCTTTAGATGACAACCACCTACAAGGGATTCAAGACACAAAAATATATAAATACAAGACTTTACAATATATTACTTGTTTGATATATTGAAAAATATCACTACTTACCTCATGTATTTTCCAAGATCATATATCACTTTTTTGATATTATTGTCAAAATTCTCTAGGAACGATAGGGGTAGAAAATACTATAACAATTGTCAACTGATCGTTTCATACAATGAAAATTGAATGCAATTACACAAATATATTAAAAATACAAAAGACTATGACTTACCTTGATGAAGGTATGTGAATCATGCGTTTTCATCCCTGACTCAAAATCACTCTTATTTGATATCAAATTGCTTATATTCACAGCAAATCCTGTAGGAAATTGAATTTTTCATATGACTTCTTTTATGACATTACTTTCTTGCTCTGTTAATAACCAAGGAAGATCACTTGTATTAATCCGCTCTCCATTTCTATTTGATTCAATGATATTTTCCATTGCATTATTGGAATCATGAATGTCACTACAAATTTTGCCAAGTTTTTCTTTGTCACACCTTCCATCCAATATTTTTCATAGTGTCTCTGTTACATTCTTTCCAATATGTACAGTATCAAACAAATGCACAATTTGTACTTGTTCATAGTAGGGTAGCCTACTAAATTCTCTGGGATAACATTTTAGTCCCTTTGGAAGCTGGTCAGTGATGCCTTCACGACCTTCAAGATCATCAACTACATAATTAGCCAACAAAACACAATCA
>MU224061.1:617502-642308 GCA_018584345.1 Thuja plicata | reverse complement strand
AGCCATGAATGCAAGAAAGAATGAGACAAGAAGAGAGAAGTTGCAATATCCAAGCTCAAATTCTCAAATGCTCCTCCAAAATTGCTCTCCAAACCTGCAACATAACAATACTAAAAAAACCTAATATATGAAAATGAGAAGGAAAGGTCTCCTTTTAAAGGAAAGTGAACGATTGAGATTAAGAGGCAAAAAATCAAAGGCTACGATTAAGAGGCAAAAACCCACCACTTAGAAAGATGTGATGAAAAAGGGATTTTTATTTAATTTATTTCCTTTTCATCAAATAAAGTGCTTTAAGTGGGGATTTTTATTTAATTAATTAAAAGAGGGGTTTTTCTTTCAACTAAATAAAATAGAAGAATTTTATTTAATTAAATGGGAGAAATTGAATTTAATTAAATAAGAGGAATTTTATTTAATTAAAAGGGAGATTAAATCTTTTAATTAAATAAAAATGATCAAACCTTAGGAAATATTGAAATAATTGAATAACTGAATTAATTACAATTTGATCAAGGAAATTGATTTAAATTGAAAATGTTCCAAAGCATTGATTCAGAAATTTGATAAATTTATAAAATAATAAATAGGGCCCAAAGTCTAGGCGACCATTTTAGGGTGCATACAGTATAGACTTGAAGGGATGCTTCTTAAACACAAATATTTTCCTTTCAACTATGTCAAATACAACTGGAGTCGCCATACTTACTTGTTTCTTGGTTAAATAGGGTTTCACGGTAATTCAAAATGACAGGACTGCTAGGGTTCTGTTTCAACTTGTAATCCATTCATAAACTGATCAAATCGATACCTTTGAGTGATTTAGTGCTTAGTGATTTTGTGCTCTACACATTTTATGGTCTCAGATGTAAATAATGAGGATAATCGACCAATCCACCAACTTATATTAAGCTTTTCTGCATTTAATGCTAGATGCCATACGCGCTTTCACTGAGAATTTAAAACTTTGTTCAGAATGCAGCATAAACAATGCATGAATGCATACTACTTTATTTTGTTATTACTATCATGAATCCAAAGGCGCATACTTAGAGGTGAGTATACCAGCCACACAAGGGTTTAGAGCTAGAATAGCTCCCCCTAAGACCAAGAAGGTCAATTTACCCAGAAGTAGAAGGTGCGTCCATTAAGGATGCATCTACTACCTTGTTCTCTTCATTATCCTTCTTTACTTCAATCAAAATCTTATCTGATTCTTCTTTAGCTTGTACAAACAGAACTTCTCCTGGTTCTTCAAATAGTGACTTTTTACGATTCTCTTGTCTTTGTGCTCTTGACCTGCAAAACATTGAGATGTGTTCAGCTTTGTTACATGAGTGACAAATGATAGGAGGTCTGATGTTATTGTTCATCATGCTACACTACTTGGCTGAGTATCCATTGTAGTTACATATCTGACATGTGATGTTCTGAAAGTTTCTTTGAGGTGGATTTATCTAGTTCTGTTGTGACTGATTTCTCTTGCTTGTTCTGTAATGTATAGCCCTATGACCAAATTTTTTGTAGGAGTAACAGTAACCATTGAAAGGTCTTACCTCCTTATACTCTCTTGCCAAGTGTCCATACTTGTTACATGCATAACAAGTACGGTTAACTATCTTATGTTAATCCTTAAGTGGTTCTTCTTTAGCCTCTTCAAGATTCTCAGTTTTCTTTGCTTCTAGAGATTCTGCTTGAGCTTTATTTCTTTCTTGCAATGAATTAATCTCATTTTGTGCCACACTGTAACCAACACTAGTAGTATCACCTTTTAGCTTTTGTGCATAAAGTTGTGATTGGATTAGATCAGAACTTGTGTGAAGTTTATCAATCTTATCTTTTTCTCCTGATAATTCAGATTCAATCTTATTCTTGATGTTTTCTAACTCCAAGATTTTCATATTTGCTTTCTTGATTTCTTCATTCAAATATTTGCTTTCTTTGGTCTTCTCTTCAATAGTTGTTAGGCTATCAGTTAGCTGATCATACAAATTTTCAATCTTATCCTTTAAGGACATGTTTTCTTCATTCAAAATTTTAACCATTTTTCCCAAATCATTTGTAGAGCAATCTTTCAAATCCTTTCTTAATTTTTTGATAAGTATTTGTGAGCCATCAACTTTTAGTTTAAGTTCCTCATTCTCTTTCTCAGAGCTGCCAAGATCTTCAAGTGCTGCTTCAAGATTCTTTTTAGATGTTTTACTTCTGCTGAATCCATGATCTCCTCAAGTGCTTAAACTTTCTTTTAGAGGACCAGAGCTCTGATACCAATTGTTGGAAACACTGAGAGGGGGGGGGGGGTGAATCAGTGTTTAACTTATTAGTCTAATTGAAAAATTTGAAACTTAAATCAAATAAAAAATATATGAAGCATAAAACCATAACACATAACACAAGATATGTTTACAAGGAAACCTTGATCAGAGGAAAACCCCGGTGGGAATTAGTACCCACAAATGATTGCACTAGTATAATGAACTTGTTAAGGTTCCTTTGCCCTATTAGAAGTAGTCTTTACAATGCAAGTACAATGACCCTGTTAGGAGTGTTTATAAAAACCCTTTTAAGGGTGTGGACTCACTGTCCAAGAGCACACTGCTCAATAGGAAGAAGGCTACAACCTCTTAAGAATAGATATACACTATATCCAAAAGTGAACAGCTGTATATGACACAAATGTTTGATCAGTTCTATTTATGCGCTGATGCTCTTACTCTCTCAAATAGCTCTATCTCATTCTGATATCTGTATACTATCCTTCTGTATCTCTTCTCTATATATTCTTTTGACACTTCTAATATAACTTTTCATTACATATATATATGTTCATGCTTGAATATACGCGACCCAAAAACAAGACTATAGTCGGCTCAAAAACACAATACACAATGCTTCCAAACAAATTGGCTTAAGCGTGTTTATAAGAGTAATTAAGACATGATTAAAAACATACTATATTAGGTGCTTGGCCTTTACACAATAAAATATTATGTGCTGATCCAAAAAACTGAAGTTGGCTTCATACTCTATTTTCTGAACTGCTAGTATCACTGTTCTTGCTGTAACTTATCCGTACTATCATATCTGACCATGTGTGTTTAGGGAAAGCACAAAAACATATCATAGAAATTAAGTCTGAATGTGTATATCCTGATTCAATCATATGCACGTGCACTGGTGCTCTGATCAACTGGAAATCACTGTTCTATTCTACCTTCTATACTTAGTCAATTTTCACTTCATAGTTTTCTGTCAAAACTTCATATGACTTTCTTGCCATAATGACAACACAAAATAAGTCGTATTAACCCTAAGATTCAACTTGCCAACATAAAGTGTTGGCCTCAAAGGTCAGAATATATTAATCAAAGAACCCCTGTGAATCAGATTCTTCTTCGTCCTCTTTGTCTGTCCTGAAGAAGACGGTCTCACACGTAAAAGCAGTGTGAGGGGGTTCTGTTGAGGAGGATTCTAGGGGAGTTGAATCAAAAGTCTGTTGTCTATCCAACTGGGAGATCATGATGATCTTCTCAAGTGTGGCACAGTTCATCTTGGAATGTGAGCTAGTATCATGAAATCTACACCATGTGTGACTATGTCCAGCACCACCCTGAGTGGTATTTTGATTCAGAGGAGGACCTCTAGTATTCATGTTATTGTTCAATTTTTGTTGGTTGGTCCGAGGCCCATTATTGTAGCTTCAACCTCTAAAATTGGCATTCCGTTGGCCTAAGAAAACATTCACTCTCTAGGAATTGGGGTTATGGGGCATGGAAGGCCCCACCTTCAGCCATCCCATGTCTGTTGTCAAGGAGGACACCAATCTCTGAAGGGATTGAACCTCCGCGGATAGCTAGGTAGTGGTGTTACAGTGTGACAGATGAGGTGGTGGGTTACCTGGGAAAGCGACAACAACTCCTAGAGTCAAGGATGACAATATTCTAGCCGTGGATGATTGGAAGAAAGGTACTCCTGGGGATTATGTTAAAGGTTGCTGCATTTTCTGCAGCTGATTCTAGGGAGTGTATTCCAAAACTGGGGTTGCCTTGATTTGAGATGGGTAAACATACTGGGCCTGTTGGTCTATCAGTGGTGGACCCATGACCATTTTTGGGGCACCCATTGTTGGATTGAGATTATATCCTCTGATGTAAGGAGTTCCACCGGGTATCATGTTGAAGGGTACGCTTTATCAAATCCCCCTGAGGGCCTTGCTCAGACTGTGGGACAACTCCAGGGATAAGTTTTAAACTTTTGCTAGGGTATCCCAGTCGTTAGCAGTGGTAGTTCTCTAAAGTAGAGTAGCGATGAAGGGGTCCATAGCATTCAGGTATGTCTTGATTGTCACATTGGTGGATGGGACAAAAGGACCCGTGCACTGCTTCAAATCCCGTTGGAACCGATGATTGAAGGTAGCTAGAGGCTCATTTGGTTCCTTTTTGATGGAAATGAACTGGCTGTGGGACCAAGTTGGGTCCACATAAATGCGGAAGGCCTCCAGAAAGATGTCTTCCATATCCTACAAACTATTGATGGAGTTGGCAGGAAGGTTCAAATACTAGTTTAGCTCATTCTGTCCTAGGGATAGCGGAAACATCTGGGTTACAATGTCATGATGTTGTATCTAGTGTCTATTCATGGCATCTTTGTGGGCTTGAAGGTTTTCTTCTATAGTTTAGGGACGTAGATGCTCGTATTTGGGGTAGATCTTCTCTGGGTGTAGAGGAAGATCGTTAGTAGCGTCGGGGAGCTGCCCCATTGGGGACCCGATATTGTTGAAGTAGTTAGCCATCGGGACTGTTTGGTTTTGGCTTGGGTTGACGCGAGTCCCTGGGGTTTTCTGAGGGGTTTGGGTATTCGGGTGTGTGGAAAATCCCCAAAGAAAATTCAACGACTGTCTCTTTTGGTGGGTCCTTTTCTTTGGGACAGGAGGTCCAATTTATACAAACTCTCTGGGGTCTGGGGTCGATCAGAGGACTCTTTCAAAGTGTAGTGATGAAAAAAACCCTATCCCATGGAAATATTGGTTCCTAAAACCATTTCTTTGGGAGCCCTCAGGCGGTGTAAAATCAAAATATTCTGAGGAAGTTGAGCTCATGCCCTCCTTCTAGCGCCAGTTTCTGTTGATGGGACTTTGTGACCGGCTCCGCCAATAGAGATAAGTTGTCACTGGGTACCGAGGTACCAGCCAACTCCTCTTGTAGAGGTTTACTAAAGAATAAATTCTCCTAACCTCCAAGAACCTAGTAGTCGGGTCTTGATGGTGCGGGGGAACTAAGTTGGGTAGGTGACTGTTGTTTGAGGGTATATCTGGTTTTTACTCATCATTTCTGGGGATTTTGATGGGGGTGAAGTTTGCTACAAACACTTGGACTTAATAAAGAAATCACAAAAGATAGATCAGGGTTAGAGTATACTTCTACTTGTAGTTATGCAATATATATTCAAACATCAACAATGCTCCAATGCCAGAAAATAACACTAAATATCAAATACACAAGGAACTAGTGATTCATATGCATTCAATAGAAAATGGAGATAAGATCATTAAATAAATGCAAAACACCGAAGCAAAGGACACAAGAAAACATACAACACAAAAGATGTTCATCAACTCTGGAGATCAGAACAACACATCACATAGAGTCATAAGTCATTCTTCCTTCTTTCATTAACTCAAAATGGTTCCAACATCACTGACAAATACATTCATGGCTCATAGGGAGCATTAAGCTACCGAGAATAGACTGTAAACAAACTTCACATTGCAAAGAACTCAAAAATGTTATTTTCTATTGCTACTAGACAACAAAATCATCAATTTTTCCGACCCTTGTTAAGGCATCAAAATTATTATTTATACACATACTTGACCTAATCTACCTATACAATTGCCAAATAAAATACAATAGCCATTGCTGGTACTACCTACACCACTTACAATCATCTCGGGATGTACAAAATCCTGACAAGACAAAAGAAGAAGAAAGGGAGAAAATCTAGAAGAATCGGCCTAGAAAAGAGAGTCAGGTTACTGATAGAGGAAACTTTCTTATTCTGGTAACTTAGGCCATGTGCCTCATTAATGTTGATTTTGGCTTCCTGTGTTCGATGTGTATCAGGTAGTAAATGTAGGAGTGGCGCCTCAGGGGTATAAGAAGATGTCTATTAGAACCATCCAATTTGCTTGACATGTAATTATCTAGATCACCTACGTTCTGACCATATTTAATTTCTGACAGTGATTGGTCGACTCCGGGAACCTTGACATAGATCACTGTAAAAGAATACAAAATTGGGGCCCAGAATTCCAGAGTCTGGGAGCTTACGCTAAAAGAATAACAAATCTTCAAAACTTTGCCCTGTTGGTGGAAATATTCAGAGACTGGAAGACTTTACTGCTCCTTATACTTTTTGAATGCTTCCAAATTTTGGAGAATCCCCTCCTTATCCACCTCTTTGATACAATCCCAGTGGTCGTTGACAATCGCCAATTGATCGTCAACCTTGCTGGCTCCCTCCTTGAATTTTGCAGCCACCTTTGCTGTATCATGTGCCCAAAGCATCATTCGGGTAAGACATGACATTTTTGCTCTGTCAAAATCTCTAGAGGAATGGAATCATACCTCCATTACTTTATAAAATTTACTCAAGACAAAATCCACTGGAGCACATGTCTCGGTGGTGAAGGGATCGACTATTGAAACCCTTGTGATGAATGCCACATATGAATTTAAAGAATTTTGGACTGCCGGGACTTTATCCCTTAGGGCCGCTACTAGTTGCTTGCTTAACTCAATCTTAAGACCAAGTCTAGAGTGCTGGGCTCAGAGGAGCCTGAAGGGTTCATCTCCCAAAATACTTGTCTTTGTGACTGCCTCCTCCCCAAAGTTCATTATCTCTTCTAGCTCGACCTTCAATTCCTCATATTTCTCCATCTCTCCCTCTCATTGAGAGATGGCACCATTTACCTGGCCCAAGATGTTGCTAGCCTGGTGTAAGTCTAGGAGTGTCACCGCCAGGAAATGCCTTACGGATCCCACTTTCTCAGTGACCCACCCATCTATAGCCTGCGCTTTCTTATTTATTTCCCTTAGCACATCAATGTCACCCTGTAGGAGTGGTGTTCTAGATGTGGAGCCTTTTGGAGGAATGCTAGCTAATGGCTGCGTGAGTTCTGCAAGAAGCCCAAGGAGATTAGCATTCTTTTCTTTTTCCTCCTTCATCCTCTGCACCTCTTTCTCATATCAGGCTTGAATTTCCCAGGTTGCTTCATTCAATAGGTCCAATTCCCCCTATTTGTCTCTCCTCCCTAGAGGGACTTTGGTTATGGTATAATCTAAAGCTACCACTGCTACTTCCTCCTTATCTGGGGGTGGTGTCACTACTAATACAATGATATCTCCTCCTTGACCAATCTGAATGGTATGGAGGGTCTAGGCCTTCTTAGGCTTTTGGACCTCTTGGTTTTGCACCATCATCTTGGCCAGGGAGAGAGGGACTCTTACTCCCATCAGGGCTTTTTCTCTTCCTGGATTCCACTAGCCATTATGGTGGTGGGGGCGGTCTCATTGATAGGACTTGGACATTAGGGCCCTCCTCAAGGGCTTGAGGTGCTTCCCCGATATCCGTAGTCACTATGGACTCTTCTTATTTATCTCTAGGATTTCCCATCTCTTTCACGTCGGTGGCATTTACATCTGTATCTTCAGGGTTTCCCCTTCTACAGTATTTATGGCATTAGTGTCCATATTTTCAGGGTTATCCCCCTCATCCTTCTACAACTGATCTTCTCTGGTGTTCTCTACCAGGACATTCTCCTCCACGGGCCTATTCTCTGGTGGTGGCAAAGGTGTCCATCCTATATTTGACTGTTGCGCTGCTGGAACCACCTTTCTAAATGTTGCACCTTAGGGTAAAGGGTTATCCTGGGTGTTACACGGCATTTAGAGCATGGCGATTGAGGGTACGGTTGCTCCCAAAGGTCTGGTTTCCCCAGTCATGGCCAATTACTCGACATGCTCTTGAATTTCTCCTATCTCAGTCTCCAAGACTGATGTTTCTTCCTCATCTGGTATGTTTACCTATTCCTATGCTTATTCTTGTTCTAGCTCTTGGGTCTCTTGTTCGGGGGAAATTTCCTTTTTTTGTATTTCCCCTTCTCCAAGGATAATTTCCACCCCCTGTGTGATGATTTCCTATACTGCCCTCTCCACATCTGCCTGTAAATTTACAAGGTCCTCCATTTGGAACATATCATCAAAATTTTCATGGGGAGGGGAGGCCTCTGGAGGATCCTCTGGTTCGGGGGAGGAAGGGATAAGCTCCACTTGTGTAATGCCTTATAGTCTGGGGCCTGCATCTGATCTAGGTGGAGGATTATCCACTCTTTGTTTTCTTTTGCTCATTTGCAGCGGGGCCTTGAACTCCAGAATAGATACACTCTCATCTTCTGTCTCTACTGTTCGGCTCATGAGTGCTGCAAGTGAAGGGGAGCTAGAAGGAAGGGTGAAAGCAACCGGAGTGGCGCTGAGACCAAGAGAAATTCTGGCCCTGATAATTTTGCTGAGTCATTGAGATGACTTCAGCTGGGCATGAAGTTACTCCATCAAAGGGACTGGAGCTGGGGGTGGAATCTGAGCCAGGGCACTATCCTTCATTTTTACTTTGTCTCTATCATGCCTTGCTATTCTAGAGCTGGAGGCAGGCTCCTACAAAATTGGAGGATCTCGGCTGGTGCTATTTTTACAAACCCACAAAAAATGCGCATGACTACACTTCACCACATCTTTGGTGATGCTTTCTATTGTCAAAATTTCCAGGGTGTCCCAATCCACTAGAGGGAGAGCAATCTTGTCAATCCCATTTGCTTTGTATTCTGGGTCCTCCACGGGCTCGGTGTCTAAAAATCCTTTGGAAAGGTTTGGAGGCACATTTTCTTCATCATTCCTTTGGTCATCCTTTCATAATGGTAGCCTTGGACCTCGAAGTCATCTTGGAAATCTGCCAAAAAATCTTCCATGTGAGGCTCATGGGGAACTGATGCCCAGGGCAATGCTTCCCTTATTTTGTTCAGCGGATCAAAAATTTTCCACACTAGGTAGAATTTTGCTAGCCCCAGACTTTTTAATTCATTATCGGCTTCTTTGGCCGCTGCAAGGCTACAAGTATAAATCCCGTAAGTGATCGAGAAAGGAATGGTGGTGACCTTCTTAACACCATAAAATGTATGGACCTCTAGAAACTATCTGTAATATTCCAAAAGAATAATCCTATCCCCGTAATGTTTGGGCAATTGGTAGGGCTTTTCAGAGAATCCGGTCACCCGAATGTAAGAATGTTGTTGAAATTGAATAAAATAAATTCTGTAGGAGCTTACCAAGGCCATGGCTTCCTTGGATATCTAGTACCTGGTATCCTGAGTGAGTGTCAAAATGTTATGGTAAACAAAGGTATCGTTTACTCAACAAAAATTGGGGAAGCTGGCTTCCCATTGAATATGGGGAAAATAATCCCAAGGAGCATTCTGGCTGGGCCCTATTCCAAGACCGCCCACTATAAGTAAACTACAGAGTGCGAGTCTCTATTGTGCCAGTGCCCATAGAACATACGAAGTCATGTGGAACTTCAATGTCTCGCTGACCTTGTTCAACTAATAATCCACATGGTTGGAAATAATGGTTGCCCAATCAAAATTCTTCCTGTGGGTGGTGATGCTATATAGGAAGTAGTACATCCAGGATGAGAATTCCTAGGCATGTGGTTCCCTAAAGATCCTGCATAGGAAGATGATCCCTGCTTGGATGCATTCTTTGAAGTTTGTGCAGGGGATCTCCAACTTCATTTTCTTGTAATCCTTCCTCGGGCTCTTTAGCCACTGGGTGTTAAGGTGTTGTCGGGCCATCTATTGAAAATTGTTGAATTCTTATAGCGACATGGCCTGGGAGATGATAGTAGCATTGGAAAACTAGGGGATCCCCAGTCTCGAAGCAAAAGTAGTAGCGTCGAGGGACACTATGAGCGTTGGGTATCCCAGAGGAAGGGAAGCAACAAGCATAAAAACCTGGACGGCTATGTTGGGTGTTTCACCAGGGAAAGAATTATCTCTAGGGCCTCCACTAAGCAGGGGAAGCAGGCAACTTTAATTATGCCAGAGGTGTCCACGTTCTTCGCCATACTATCTCCAGTGGTGTGCTGTTGGAACATTGTCCTGAAAAGGCCCTGTAGTTCGGCCCATGATCCGACCTCTGTATCAGTGATGTGTTACAATTTAGAATCCACCTTGGATCTCATGAGGACACCATCCTTCATATATTTGGATGTTAGTGGAGCTTTTCCAGCATTTTCTCGGCCCTTGTCTTGGAGGCTGCCCTTGTGGAAGTGGACGGGAGTTCCAGACTTCCAGGAGGAGTAGATACCTCACACATGTTGTTTGATGAGTGATATGCAGCCTGCAAGACTGAACAATTGTTAATACACATAATAAAGTACAATAACTCCTTAGGTTCCAGAGATTTCATCACCCTTTCGTACCTATCCTCAAGAAGACGTTAGTTTACATCAAGTCCAGAAATGCAATAAACAAGATAACTTACTTCAAATTTGATCAATACCCGGGGGTCCTGAGAATTCTGGTTCATGCGAAAAATGAGACGAAGACCCTGGGGTTATGCAGAACCCAGAGTCTGGAGAAATTGACCATTATTGACATGACCGGGGTAGTTAGCCGTACTGGGCTGATGTGGGCTGTCATGTGGTCATGTAATAAACAGAGTAATGACATTTATTGAGACACTTGTATTGACATGAACAGAGTGAATGCCACTTGGGGTGGTTTTGAATGTTTGCACATGGGAAATTAATCCCATCATGAATGCTGAAATGATGGAGGAGAGAGAAAAAATTCATGGCTCAAATAGGTGAGGTGGCGAGTTTGAGCCCAGAGAAAACCAGGAGGGGCAAGCTTGAATTCGATCAAACGATGCAAAAAGGTGCAGTGAGCTCACCAAGGGATTTGACGGGATGTACAAACTATGTACACAAATTTATAGGAAACTACATAGAGACTCGACGCTATAGACACTATGAACAAGAGGTCGAAGAACAATATTTACAAGCTACCTACAGGCGTAAATGAATTTACAACTATCTTACAAACCACTATTTACAACTTTATAGAAATATACAACTATTTACACCTATCTACAAATGCATAGAGGGTGGACAAACCTCTTGCAGAGCCATCCCACCAACGAGAGGCGATGATTAAGACCAGAAAATGAAGCCCCCCAAATGGGAAGAAATAAAGCACAAACTAAAAAGGGAAAGAGAAGGACCAGAAGAACCTACCTAAAACCAGGGATGTGGAAGGAAGGGCATAGGAGGTTCTCTATAAATGAACCGCTTCACAAAACCCACGAACATACCAAGAACCCTGCAGGATAATCAGAAACATGTGTAGGTCTGAACTCCAAATCACTATTGATCACTCAAAGAAAATCACACTTGGCTCACTGACAAATTGCACGAATTGCTCTTAATTGCTTTGAGGGCAAAATTGTTAACATTAAATGTAACAATGGGAGGCGAAGCTCAATTTATACAAGGAACAAAACACTCCAGGATCAGGTCCCAGAGTGCGGAAAACCAAAAAAAGGAGGAGACACATAATGGCCACCTAGAGGCAAAGGCCAGAGAAAGAAAAAAGACTGAAAAGAAACAAAGGAAGAACAAAAGGAAAAGGGGGACCCAACATTTTTCCAAAAAATGTAGGGACGGGTATTCAGGGCATAACAAAAGGTACCCAAAAATCTAGAGAAACTGTAAGGAGATACAAGAAGTTGTGTTAAATCTTGAGGTCACAAATCTTTATTTATAAATCATCATCTTATACACACCCTACTCTCATAATGCATCTGATCAACTAAAAATTAATGCAAAAATGAAGAGGAACAAATTAGAGAATTCATTGTTTTATCTAATGTGTTTGTTCACTGTGCAGGTTTAGGTATCATGGTCATCATGCAATATCTTAAGTGGAATCATAAAAAATTTGGCATGTAAATCCCTTCCTCTTCCATTCAATCCATTTGATCCTCCAATCATATTATCTTCCAATTCCATTCTATTTAATTCCTCTTATCTTCCTCTCATCCAATCCAATCCAATACATTTATATAGTTTCTCCATTGTCTTTAGTTGTTCGTGATAGTGAGATAAAAGTTTCTTTAGAATCTTTAATTCTTGTGCCCTTTCCTTGTGCTCTTTTTGACGCTTATGCTATATGATAATAGCTCACTTGAGAATTATTTTATCAGGTAATAGAACTTCAACTTGTTTCTTTAGCAACATATTTTCCCAGAGTTGGCATAGTAGTAGAACAAAGAATGAGTCATAAGAATTTTTTTTTTACAGTAATCAGTAGGTCATAGACAAGCGGATGTTGAAAATCTTGAGTATTGTATGATAAAATGAAATAAAGTATAAAATGAAAAGCATTACCTTCTACAATGTTTCATCTATAGAGCCTATGCAAGAAACAATAACATTTTCAAGTGGTACGAGTGGTCTTAGTGGTTATGTTTTGAAAAAATAAATTGATGAGTTAAATATTTTGATTTGGAAGATACAAGAAAATCACCAAGGATATAGAAGGATTACATGTGAAAGGAATGCTGAAATATGTAACTCAATGTAGAATTCAATAAACTAAACCTTTAAGAGGGTTTACATAAAACAAAATTTGAGTATTGATTCCTCTCATGATATCTTGGAAAATGAGTAATTTAACTTGTAATAATTATAAATATGATCCTATAGTGAGGGTTGTGACATCTTGATAGCCTTTTATCGTTCATAGTATCTATTACTTTAAATTATCTTGTTTTGAAAAAGGCATCCATATGGCTAGAAGTAATTTTCTTATTTCATAATTATTATTTTCAATTAAAAATTGGCTACATGGGTCTAGGACTACAGAAGTTCATGATAATGCACATCCTTTGTTAATCAACTAACAAGCAAGAGATGATCATCATTATTGATACTTATATTATACCTATTCTACCAAGTTACTCTATTAATCATGTCCAACCTTCCAAAATAGTGATCTAGACATAAAATCATACACTAAAATGATTATGTAGAATTATTTAAGTCCTCAAAATAATTTAACAAAGTTCAACATAGTAGTAATTTATCATAGTCGTATACCAGTTGGCTTACCCCAAAAGCCTCTAGGATTTAGGTACCCTTTATAAGGCTTTTCCATATATTACATTGTCGATGGATGGCTGGTTCACAATTCCATATCATTGTATCTTGATTTTAGTTTTTCTCCTTTTTTTATATTTTCTTACCTAATAAGAAACAACATAAAAATGCAATCATTTGACATAACCATCTCAATTCAGAGGAACTAATGCTGGGCATAAGATTTAAAACCCCATTTATCTTTAAAATTAATTTCATTTGCAGTTTACTTATATCCTATATTCTTAAATTAAACCAATCAAATTATATGTTTAGATGAGTGGACAAATGCAAAGTACAAGTCAAATAGACATTAACTTCAATATACACGTTTATATATATTGCTACAAATAGCTAGTCTAGAAAATAAAACTTAGCAAAAATAAATAATTTGAATATTGATTGGAATAATTACCTTGTAAAGGTGTTCCCATTTTGCAGCCACATTATATGATTTAACTCCTTATGATCAAATGGAAGAAATATTAGATCCAAACCTTGAATGCATGGAAAACAACTTTACACCTCTAAAGATGAATGATAAACTCAATCAATAGAAAGAAAGAAAACAATATAACAACTTTATATAGATTAAAAAATGCCAAGACAAAAAACCCATGTGAACCTAAACATTCACACCTACAATAGAATAAGAACTGAAAAACCAAAGCACTCACCTCCATTATTGAAGCCCCAACCAAGAAGGTCAACAACCCAAGACTCCATCCCACTAGCCTCAAGCAAAGGGTATGTGTTTGGTAATCCATTCAAAATATTGAGTACTTAGTTCTACATGTTGTAGTGGAATAAAACTCATATCAATGGGTATGAAAATTTATGAATGTAGATCATGGAGCTATCCACAATTTGCAATAGTGGAAAACTTCTCCCAAGTTTACCTCAAATATTCGTCATCACTATGCTTACTTTCTACAGCTTTTGACTATATTATTATATTTATATATTCAATTTACTCAATCTTACATCATATTCTATAATGATCACATCTAATGATAGTAGAGGTATAAACATTAAATCATTGCACATTTGTTGGAAAATACATTACTTGAGAAGATAGCTATAATTTATTTTATAGCCAACATGTTCTAATAATTCATTGATGTTACCCATGTTGTAGTGTGTTAATTCTCATTTGGGCATGCTGAGGCCAACAATACATAATTATGGTGGTTCATTAGAAGTGATATCCATTGGGGATGGCGAAAGTCATGTAAAATATAGTGGTCTAGGTCTAATTAGCATGGGTGTTCAAGCTGCCATCAAAGATAAGTTTCCTGATATAACGAATGTTGTTTTACTAAATCCTTGATATTTCATTCTGATACGGTGGAGTACAACTATATATCTTTGACAAGATATTGTATCAAAGAAGCATGGTTTTTATCCATTGATGACTAATAATCCATAAAAAATAACATTTCAGATGTTTACTTTGGTGTGCAACTACTTTCTAGAATTCAACACCATAGAGTTGCCATTGGTAACATGCATGCATTTGTAAAGAACAATTTTACTTCAAAGAATTTCCTTATCGTTGCTAATGCTTTTCAATTTATATTTGTGCGAGATTTCAGAAATACTGTCATTAAAATGAGATCCCTGTTTAAGAAATAGTGTAATTGAAATGAGATCCTTGTTACAGTTTTCAAAGAGATGGTAGAAAGAACTTTAAGTTCAGGATTGTATTACCATTTTTGTGAAGTTTGAGAACCCACATGATATTTTAAGATTAATAACATGGAAACATTTAATGCAAGCTTGCAAGAAAAATTTAAAATCATTGTCATCTAATCTACTGCAAGTTTTCATAACATTATGTAGCACATCTACCGATGGATATCATATTATGCTAACATTTTTTTTCTAAGATCTGGGGTTTTATAAAAGTCTTGAACATGCAAGGGCCTAAATTAGAAAATTAAGGGATATTATTATAATTTATATTAATTAGGCCTTATGACATTTTTGTAGTCTGCTAGTGGAAGTCATGGGTGCAGGTTCAATGAAATCAAATATTAGTGGCCACAAGCTAGCACGAATGGACAATGAAGTGTGAAAAAAAGGAGAATGCTTGCACGCAATTATGATAACAACATTGCATTCCTATGAATATTTCTTTCAACTGAATTTATAGGCCAAGTATAAGTGGGGCTCACTAGTTGCACATAAAGGTAATACAAACTTATTGGGGTATCTATTTGTCTTTTCCCATTTCTCTTTATGATTCAGAACCACTATATTTTGCATGTGTAGGTTCGTTGAATAAAACACATCCAATCTATTATTTACTTGCTATTTACTGTTTACACTACAGAAAGATAATAATAACAATCATTTTACAACATTTGAAATTGAATGATGTTAATCATCACGTAGCCTTTAATTTCCTTCAAAGATTTTGAAAAATATCAATATGAACCTCAAGAATTTCACAAAATATTAATGTTTAATATGGGATTTATCAACTCAATCAAATGTATGCCATCTGTAGTCAACAAACTTAAGGATATATATGTGTATCAATAATTTCATAAAATCTTAATATTTAATATGGAATGTATCAACTTACCTAAATGTGTGCCATGTGTAGTCAACAAAATTAAGGATAAATATGGGTATCATCATTTGCTCATCTATAGATAATTGTTATTAACGTTACTGGATAAAGATCAAGGAATTACATGAGATCATTCTCCCACTAAATTGATATGACTAATGTATATAACGTCTGATCTTATCCCTAGCCCTAAAATATTTGGAAACTATGAGACCTAGAGGAGGGTAGGTATCTCCTATCTGTTGGACACATGTCTGGCAAGCAGGGGGTGTTTTTTGATGTCTCCTGATGCTTCAATGTACATCTCTCACACCAAGAAGAACCAAAGAGAATTAATGAAAGTAAAAAGTAAACGAAATGCCCAAGGTCCTAATAGGTGAGAACTAAGAAAACTTAAACCACTTCGTTTGTAGAGTCATGTAATTTCTGTGGTCCATATTGTTAGATTTTTTAGACTTCTAGATTAAATATCATACACAGTTTAATCCAAAAGTTTAAAAAATCTAACACTTAGTTTGTAATTTGTTCAAATAACCAAATTAGCTTTAAATTTTGAGAGTGTGCAAAACATGACAACATGATATAGGAAAAAAGACAGTATTATTTTAAAAAAATTGTATGCTTGAGCAACATGGCTTATATGACATAACCTTATATATTATTATTATTAATACATGTTTTCTTGATATGTTAAGAGAAGGTATTATTAATCATATTGGTAAAAGAATAAATTAAAAGTTTAGAATGGAATTCTTTCAAGTGTGATCCTATTTCTGACAATTGCCGCTTGCATTTGCATCCTAAAAGTTCTTAGTAATCATATAAAGGCCTACTAGAAAGAATCCTACATAGACCCAAAGAAATATATCATTCCATGTCATTAATAAAAAAACTCATTTAGTAGCCCTTTTGTAATGTCCCCTTCTATAATTTGCCTTAAATTGTACCCTACAACACAATTTCAATAACTAGGGTTAGAGAGGTGGCTTACTGAGTAGGATATTTTGTCCATTGTACTTTGAAGATGAGTCCTGAAATCAACAATTAAGGAAACAAGTGTACATGTATACATACATAAACTGATTGTTAGCATGATATAATATATCTTAAGCCTTATGAATTGATAAAGAGATATACAAACCCTAACCTAGAGATTCAGATAACAAGGCATATGAAGAAGTTCACTTATAGAATTTAACACATAGAGTACATATAAATACATATAAGACATTAATCTGATTTCACTTCAGGAGTAGCCATTAACATATTAATAAGTGTTCAACAGTGATATACTAATCTAAAGGTTGTTGATGACAATGGAACTGTGTTTTGCATAAAGTGCAAAGATGGATTTGTTTTGGAGGTAGAGAAGCTCATTACTTCTAAGATGTTTTTGTCTTAAGGTATAATTGAAGAAGCTCATTGACTTTAGGAGCATAATATATATTGATGAAAAGACGCCAAACTCATTAGCATGGATTGAATTGGCAACAAATATCAGAACACGTTGAATCAAGTCAAAGAAAATTACAATGGCGAATTCATCATGAGTACACAACAATTTGACTAGAATAATAATGGTATTTGATCATATGATTGCTAACTATGTAGAAAAGGTAGTCTCCATGTAGAAGATATATGCAAGCCTACTATATCTAGGATAATAATTTGCAAGGATTATGTTTAAAGAGCTGATTTGCAATGAAAACATTGATAAAGAAAATTGAATAACAATGACTAATGATAGCAGAGGTTAATAATCAATGATGATATTAGAAGAATCTATGGAAGTGATTTCATCAACAAAAATAATTATCAACAAAGTCTGGAAATATGAACAACAGTCAAATGAATATGAATAGTGATCTAATGAACAATAAAGTAGTGATGTGATTATATAGAACAAAACAAGGAAACAACTTGATTAAATATGTGAGATACGATTTGTATAGAGGTAGCAGACAATATGATGTGATTCGGTTAGTCAAGAAAATACAAAAGGCAGTGATTGTATTCTAATTTTAATAAAATATAAAGACAAAAGAGAGCATTGATTGTATTTGACAACATTAAGGTAGCGATAGGGTTTGGCTGAGGCAGTGAACGACAATATGTTAGAGTAGACAACATATAGCTAAAAAGGTGTGATTATATTCCTATCATGTGGGACTTCATGAAAGGGCACAAGTTTGTAGGGCGTGTTATAACAATTATTATGCGGAAGGAAAACTCTTTATGCTAGTTAAAGAAAGCAATAAAGACTAATAGAAGGCAGAAATTAATTAACAAAAGGTTGCTACTCTTGGGAGAATCATATCTCTTTAAGAAAAGCTGTGAGGGATATAAAATAAAACTTTTTTGAACATAAAGTCTGTAATGTCAAAAAAAGAAATGTAATATCGTAAGAGTTACAAACAAATTTAAAGAACAAAATATAAGTGTGGTTCACATTTATATGGAAGAATTCATTCTTCTTTTTGCAAATAATATGTGCAGTTCCCTGTGAAGATTATATGTAGATTCTATGATTTCCTAAAAGAAGAAGTATATGTGATTCCATGTTCTGTTCCCTGTTATAGTCATCTTTAATCATGTTTTCTTGGGTCTAAATGCTACTATTTTAATATCTCTTTGATTGGCATGTTACTACATTGAACTAAGATTATTTTGGTTTTTATATTATTGTATTTGGTTGACCACAGGCAAGGAAATCATGTTTTTAACCAGAACACTTGTAGAATCTTTGAGTTGAGTTGGATTCCTTGAGTGAGTTCCAAGACACTTGTAGAATCCTTGAGTTGAGTTCCTTAACGGGATAGTAGACTAGGGCTCTGCATCAGTTTAGCTTGAGCTTCACTTGGTTTCGAGAATAGTTTAATATTTTCTGCTTAACAAGGCCAACCACGTGAAGGTGGAAGCTCATTTGGCCCCACCCCCCTAACATCAATCTAAATTCCCCATTAACATCTAACATTCATTCATTAATTTATCCATTTATGAAATATAACATTCAATCATTATAATCACATAACATTCAATAACACCTAAAATTAATTAACAATTTGACATTCATCAATAATTCATCAACATTTTGTAGCACAAAATTACATTCACTAAGACAACGTAAATATATTATCAAAAAAGGTTTATTGCAATCATTTCTTTTTTGGTTTTTTCCTCAGTTTTTGCATGTAACGGCTAAGCGGAGCATCAAGATCTTCGTCATTCCCCTCCTCTTCTTCTTGTGAAACCAATAAATACCTCCTCTTGTGTGTAGGAGGACGCTGGTGCACCAAAGAGGGGTCCCTTGTAATATAAACTAAATAGGTTAGATTCACAACATTTTATATTAGTGTTAGTATTTCATTAATTAAAAGAAGCTAACAAATGATAAAAAAAAAAAAAATAACATAACAAAGATTTTCTTTATCTGACAATGCCACATCATCTTGAATATGGTGAACACTCGGATCATCCTCCATTTGTTCACCATGATGTTATGCATGCTCTAAAATGTACACAAGAAAGGTTACACCAATTTCAATTTTAAATGTTAACTTGTATTAAACATTACACAATTAATGTTCAATAGAAAATGAATACCTCCATCACTACGATGCACATCAGGGTCTTCATCATGTGGAGGTTCTATGCTATGATTAGAAGGCTGCATTGCAATGTCATGCACTAAAGGGGTTAAATAAACATCAAATATATTATCGCTCAAGTAGTTAATTTGAAATAATTTTCATTTGGCCTACTTACCTGTGTGTGAAATGATGCAGTAGAATGCTAGCTTTGGTGTAGGAGTTCAACCATGGCTTTATAGCCTTCCTTTAAGCCAATCTTTCTGTCTTCTTCTATGGGCGCTACATTAAAATTTGAGCCCTGCATTTTTGGCTTAATATCATCAATTCTGTAGGTATTGTTTGATTAAACAAAATTGTTTGCAATTTATAAAAAAATTGATTCAAAATTTCATTTACTGATACTTACAATTCTTGCTTGATGTTTCAGATAACCACTAGAGCTAAGTTTGTGTTGGCCAATCTTTTCTATTTTGGCCTTTGTAGTCTTTGATGTGTCCTGCAGCAGTCTATGAAAAGTTTTAAATATGTTAGATTATATAAATATAAAGATCACTAATTAGTGCATAATTACATTATAATTAATACTATCGCATACCTTGTATTTCCATTTACTAGTGCAATTCCTCTTTGGCTTTGCGCTTTCTCCTTTGCATCTAAAATGAATTCCTTCCACTGCTTCTCTGGAATCATAGGAGGACGCTCATACTTTGGGTTGTTCACTAGATTCCTTCTGTATGTGTCCCTCACAGTCTTTAGATGTTTGTGAGCTCTTTGAAGAAATTTGTCCCTGTAAAAAATATTACTTCCAAAGAGATCCTATAAAGATTTTATGAGCTGATCTTTTAATTTTTTATCATGTAAATTCCACCTTTTAAGAAAAAACAAAGTTGTTAGCTAAAAAAATTAGTTGAAGTTGCGTACCTTGAATATAGTACAATAAATAGATGAAAGGAAAAACATTCTACCAATTATATGAAATCAAAGTAGTGGGATAGGGTTAGTTAACATATGATGTTCCACCTTGTATGTATGGTGTGCCCAAATAGTGACAATGTCATCTCATGAAGCTTTTCATAAAAAAACATCATTCCCTGCAAACACATCATGGGATCATCAATCCAAAATGAGTTATGAATAAGTAAGTTAAAATTAGAATATAAATAATAATAATTTTAAAGTACCTGGAAGCTTAGGTAATTTTAAGGGGATCATATCTTCATGAGTCAACAACAATGACGTATGCAATTTTCCCGTACTAGAAACACTGGTAGATCTAGGAAACAACGCTGAATTATCACCAGTACTAGTCTCTGTATCCTGAGGAGGTGTATCTTGTACTGCACAAAATTATTCCACTATGAAATGCATCCAAGATTAAAGTAAAAATCAAATCATAACTAACACATAACCGAATATATCAAACAAGGACCTACCAGGTATAGACCGTGCAAATGTGCATGTTTGCATGCTCCTTGTTACTGACATTGCAGTTGGAAATGACATCCTCATAGGAGGAGGCATCTGGAGTACATCATGACCTAAATGTACAATTTGAAGCGAGGAGCCAAGATATATATGTGAGTTTGAAAAAAATAACTAGTAAATCCAATTAAAAATGTAGATTTCTAATCAGTAAGACCAATGAAGTTTGTAACCTATTAACTTAACGATTATTTTACCCGCAGGAGCTGTACTAGTACTGGCCTCACTGTGATGTCCATGAGGAATTGCTTGAGCACACAAAAAATCCTGTAAGAACACACATATTTTAGTTCATGACATAAAAGAGTATAAAATATAAAACTTTATTGAGCTTTTGTTATAACTAAAGATTCATTACTTCTTACTTCCAAAGTACATTCTTGCCGCATCAATTCCTCTTTCCTCACCATCGTCTCCTCACTTGGATTTGGATCAAGCAAAATGCCAAGAATTTTTGAACTGATTCTTTGTAATTTCTTCTTGACCGTATTCACAGGGTTAGGGATATCTGGGATGACATCAGCCATATCAGACACTATTGTCATTGTTGTTGTAGGCACTTTTCCCTTTCCCTGAACATCAATTTGTGATAGTAATATCAGTAAAACTATGAGAATAACTCCAAAACCCTAAAGAAAAGAACATAATAATATAACATTTTTCTTCTATATTATTTGTACAATTACACTAAGGTTTACCTTTTCTGAAGAATGGGTGGGGGTAAAATCCCCATCTCTATCATCACATGGTGGATCCATGTCGTCCTGTGACAAAGATTAAATATAAAAATTTTAGCGAAATGAAAGCAATAGACTTAACAAAAAAACTTATTAATAAAATGGTATATTGGAGTCATAAATTGGAGGTTAGTTTAAATGGTATATAGTACTTACCACCCCCATGATAGTGTCTTTTTTTGTATCTATGAAACTCAATTGGTAATCTATTAGCAGTTCTTGCCCTGGAATTATTGATTTTATCGCACATACAAAAACATGATTCCCCTCACGTGCCTCAAATATGTAATTGGGACTCTTATTAGTTGACCCAGGTTATGTACTATTTATAAAACCTGTAATATTCCCTATTGCTATTGGCCTTCTATCAATGTACATAGAAAATTATTTACTCTGATCCTTTTCTTTTCATTGTATATAATTTGGTGACAATGCATACCTACGCATACTTTGTTTATATAGTACAATCTGCATCCAATTATTGTAATTGTAACAAGGTCCAACAAACTCCATCAATTCAACAACTTTGTTGTAACATACCTTTATGCCATCCATGGAAAATAGGCCCAAACCATATAATGATGATGGAGCTATATGATATATCCTCTTATTAACACAAAAATTAGTGTTAATTGGAGGTAGTTCCTTGGGTATCCATTCTTTCAGAAGATGTGTGTACGTCAAGGGTACCTCAATGTCATCTATGGTCTCATCGTCATAAGAGTGACTCTTTCAAGCCACCTATGTTTTTATGGGGTTTAACACAACGAAGACAGTACAAACATGAGCTACCTTAGGGAATTGGCTTCACATGAAATATTATAGGCCCATTGCTTGGTAGTCCTTCATCTCACACAATAGTGTCACCCCCGGAAGGGCACCCGTGTTTTTGCCTTTTGTCAGGTATTGTTGTTGTGCTACAAAGATCTCTTTCGCAACAAAATACCCTAGGACATGTATGATGGGAATCTTGGGGGGAGAATCTTCCCTCCCCTTGCACTATAATAAGTCACCTTTCAGAGGTGAATCAGGTAGGCTACTAGTTTAAAGTTGCTAATAAGATTTGTAGCATCCCCATAATTGGTATGTACGATGTGAGACACTTAAGTCTATAGTTTAACCATGCTAGTATGCTGAGGATATTCACTCAGTATGGACTACCATTGAACATGAACCGCCTGAGCTTGAAGGGATAAGGTGGACCTTTGGGTCGCACATTATTTCTATACTGGCCTGTTGGTGCTCAAATTGATAGATTGGATTTCCTATGGACTTGCCAATCCAATGTTGGGAAAATTTAGTGATTTGGCCAACTAACAAGTCACAACCACGGCAAGGTTGGAACTTCTGCAATTCTGGCTCTGCAAAACCAAGGCTGGTAGACCTATACCTTGACTTATCCTTCAAGTTACAAGGCTTTTTATAGCAGATAAGAAACACTTCAACCTTCTCTCTCAAGTATGGCAAGGAACTTGAAAGAAATCTAACAGAAAGAAATATATCGTGAACTGTAAACTGAAATACTTTAAGTAATTGAAATAATGTTTAGTAAATGTGTATGTAATTTGAAATGAATAGATAGATAAAATAGCAGAAAACTATGACAATGAACTGAATAACTATAATCCAAATAATGATTAGACTAGTGCCTTTATTCTACCATGGGCAATAGAGTCAAGATCATTCCAATCTTATGTTCAACCTCAGAGAGAGTTTTACAAGAAAAAATATCACTTCAAAGGTGTTATGGAATGTTAATGCAACCTAAAACAAATTTAGAGATATTTGAAATGGGTAATACTTCTTAGATGACAGCCCAATTGACTAAGGCCTCAATCAATGGAATTTAACCATGCAAAATGAGAAAACCAACTGAAAATATAGACTATTTATCAAATCAGGAAGCATGCACATCAAACTATCACTTTGAAGAAGTTCTATTGGTTTATCTGAGCGACTAATTATAAAATGATAATGAAACTATTACACATGTGAAAGAAAAAGGACTTATCTTTATTGATTTTTGAAAAAATAGTACATCTAGGTCCATGTTATACTTGTTGATTAAAAACTATCCAAATATGTGAAATTGTATTATATTGTATTTCCTCTCTTTACATTTTATATTATGTATATATATATATGTGTTTGAGTGGCTTTCACACCTTTTTAGGTTGAAAAGACACAACTCTTATTACAAATTATTTTGAAAAAATAATAAACTAACTAAAAAATAACTACCTAACTTTCGGATTTGGCTTTGGTCAAAAATCCAAAATACCTCATGAAAAGCTAACATTTATGCTGGAGATGGGAAATTTGATTTCCCGAGCTGGGTCTTTTTTAGATTTTTAAAATTCGACCATCTTTATCCTCTTTTGAAATCATCTTTGTAGCATTTCTAATTTCCAGCGTTTTCTGAAGGCTTTGATCAGTTAGTTCTATTTATTTGTGTCATAAAGATTTCTTCCTTTGATGTTTTTTTTTATGGAGAAACATGCTTCTTGATAATGGATTGGGACTTCTAAATTATCAAAATTTAGGGTACCACCAGTGGCTCTTTTTGGGGACATATGCTCCCTGTGAGCATAGCGAGTTTCTAGCTATCTCTGGAGAAGCAGACCAAGTATCCACACTTAATCTGATGCAAAGTGAAATTGGGTGGCCCTAGGTATCCCTCCAAAAAAGTGAACACTGCTACTTTCCTCTATCAAACACAAAATTATGATCATGTAATACTTTGGATCTCCCGAATACAATGCCACCATTCTCATGGACAACATTCATTGCTTTATTAGCACGCTTTGACTTTTGTTTACCCTTAGAAAAGTCAGCAGGTGCACTGTAGTCCTTTCTAAATAGAATATCCTCATGCCTTTGGTCAACCCTACAAGTAACTAGATTAAGCTCTTCTACTTGGATTCCTTTATGTACACAATCTTCCCTACTCAAGATGTTGTTTCTCTTCACAGAAAGGATTTGGAGATAACTCACATTTAGGAACTTCCTTCTTATCAATAATTTGATGAGATATGATACTCATAATTTTTAGAACTAATCTTCAACACATTCTCTTCATTATGTCTATTTGATTCCATCTCATCTTCACATGTTTGATACAACTTCTGCTCATAGGATGAAATAATGCATGTCTCACTTTTTGAATAC
>MU224061.1:579258-599917 GCA_018584345.1 Thuja plicata | reverse complement strand
ATATATATATATATATAAAATTTCATTTCTATATATATATGAGCTTGTTAAGTCAGGATTTTTTTTTGAAAAAAAAGAATATTTGAAGTATATATGATCTATTTTCAAGTATAAATGTGCATACCAATATGTAGACGTGAATGCATATCTGATATATAGATTTACAGTTATGTTCTTACCTTAATCAAAAACTTTTGACTGAAAAAGGCTATTGGTTTACCTTCCTGGCTAAGAACAACACCTATTCCAACATGGGAAGCATCACACTTTACTTCAAATAATTTATCAAAATTTGGAAGTGCCAATATAGGAGCTTTAATTACCTTTTTCTTCAAGAACTTAAAACTTTCTTCAACATTTGTTGTCCATGTGAATTCCTTTCCCTTCGTACAATATGTTATGGGTACTACAATACTGCTAAAATTTCAAATAAACTTTCTATAGAAGGTTGCTAATCCATGAAAAATCCTTACCCCCGTTATGCTAGATGGAATAGGCCATTCTAGGAATGCCTTGACCTTTTCTGGGTCCATCTGAACACCATCTTCAGAGATGACGAAGCCCAGAAAAGTCAAACTATTTTGCATGAATCTTCACTTCTTTAAATTTGCACAAAGCTTCTCTTTCCTCAGTACACTCAGGATGATCCTAATTCCTCAAGTATTGTAGGTGTTCTCCTTTGTTTTTTCTATAAATTAGGATATCATCAAAATAAACTACAACAAACTTACCAATGTAGAATCATAAAATAGTATTCATCAATCTCATGAATGTACTTGGTGCATTAGAAATCCCAAATGGCATAACCATCCATCCATACAAGCCATCTATAGTCTTAAAATATATCTTCCACTCATCTCCTTCACGAATTTGAATCTGGTGGTATCCACTTTGTAGATCAATCTTGCTGAAGTATTTGGCCCCTGCTAATTCATCCATCATATCCTCTATGCGAGGAATAGGAAACTGATACTTGATAGTAATCTTATTATTTTCTCTACTATCAATACACATCCTCCATGTTTCATCCTTCTTACAAGTCAACAATACAGGCACAACACATTGGCCCATGCTTTCTCTAACCAGGCCTTTCTCAATTAGTTATGTTACTTGTTTGTTGAGCTCTGCATGTTGCATTGGGTTCATTTGATAAGCTGCTTGATTAGAAAGAGTTGCTCCAGGAATCAGATAAATATGGTGTCGTATATCCCTTTTTGGTGGGAGACCATCAGGTAACTCATTTGGAATAACATCAATAAATTCTTCTAGTATCTTTATTACATCATGTGGTACTATGTTTTCTAGTTCTTCTCCTCTTTTTACTACCAATTCATAGCAGCAACCTGTCACCTTCATTTCTTTGACAACATCCTTTTCAGACAACATGGTCTCATTCTTCCTTTCATCCTTAAGTGGTAAGAGAGTCACTTTGGAGCCATCCTTCTAGAAGGTATATGTATTTTTCTCTCCATCATGTATGATCTTTCTATCATACTGCCATGGCCTTCCTAGAAAAATATGACAAACATTCATAGGAATAACATCACACCATATCTCATCCTTAGATATTTTTCCTATAGTAAAACTTACCAAGCATCTTTTATCAAGAGTAACCTCATTTCCTTTCTTAAACCATGCAATACGGTAAGGATGAGGATGTTTCTCACATTGCAGATTTAATTTCTCTACCATTTCCTTAGCTACCATATTCTCACAACTACCCCCCTCAATAATAACTTGGCATACCTTTCCACCTGAAGTGCATCTAGTTTTGAAGATGTTGGTTTGAATACACAAATCATCAAAGCACTTTTTAGGGACTTCTTCCTTCTATGGAATGATCATCGATCTCCTCATCATGAGAGTTTCACCCATGTCTGGTAGGACTTCTTGTTCTAGTCCCGCTACTATAAATTGTGGCTAAACCATGTTCACTCTAGGATTTCCTCCTTGATTTCTTTATGGCATGTTATAATTTGAGCATTCAAAGGCTCTGTGTCCTTCTCCACACCTAAAACAAGTGAAAGGAATTCTCTGGTTTTCCTGGCCTCTTCCACTTCCATAGCCTCATCTTCTCTGAAACCCCCTTCCTCTTTCTTAATTTGGAGGATCTTGCCTAGTGTCTATGTTTTTTTCAAATCCTTGAAAAGAATCTCCTTGACCATTATCAAAACCTCCCCAAAATGGAGTTGAGGTACCCCTTCTACCACCTCTATTCCTCTGGATATATTGCCTATTCTACTTTTCTTCAGCTTTTAGAGCTAATTGGTAGGCTTCCTCCATACTGTTAACACGATACATGCTCAATTCATCTTGGATGGAGAAATTTAGGCCATTCATATATCTAGCAGCCATCTTCTCATTATTTTCTTGATACTTTATGCGCATGGATAGCTTGTAGATTTCATTTGTATAATCTTGCACTGAAGACAAGTTTTACTTCAAATTCTGGAACCTGTGAAAGAGGTTTTGTGAATAATCCATGGGTAAGAATTTTTCTTTGAGATTATTCTCCATCTTGCTCCATGTCTTAATATTTTTTTTTTCCTTACTAGTTCATTCCTTTTGGAGGTGATCCCACCATATCATTGCATGTCTTTTTAATTTTGTGTATGGAAACTTCATCTTCTTTTCTTCTGTCATAGGCTTTCATTCAAAAAATTTCCCCATCTTGTTTAGCCAGTCTATTAATTCTTCTGGCCTAAGACTACCAACATAGTCTGAAATGTCAATCTTGATTGCTTCACTTCTTTCTTCTAAAGCCCTGATAACTCTATCTTCATAGGTCATTTCTTCCAACCTTTCTTCTATATTTTCTTCATTTTGGTCAGCACCTCTTCAGTTTCCCTCTTCATCATATTCATTCCCTCTTTGTATTCCTTGATTATCTATTCGCTCACTAAGTCATTCAATTTTCCTCCACATATCCAGCATCAATATTTGCATCGGTGTGACACCTCCTCTTCCTCTCCCTCTTCCTCTCCCAGCCATCTTCCTGCTCTAATACCAAATGATGTAGCACACAACTCTCTATTAATTATAAAACTCAATTACAAGACAAATAAACACAGATTTTGAACCTTCAATATCTTCCATTCATCACTGACCCCTTCTACAATTCTCTCCAAACTCTTAAATAACCAAAAACCCAAAAAATCAAGGAAATCCAAAAATTACCCTTTTTGGCAGTTTTTCCCATAGTTATTTTTTTTTGCCATTTTTGGTAATTTTCAAAACAACACCTAAAAAGATGAGATTTTTCCTAAACATGCCCTCAACTAAGTTAGAAAAAATTGCCAACTAATATCCGAGATTAGAAACATAATTTTAGATTTATTACAAAATAGACTTTCTAAAAACTAGGAAAAAAACTCTAAAAGCTAATTTTGGAGCCCTAAATGAAACTTTCAGCTTCTAAAAATGTGCCAAAATAGACCCCAATCAATGTGAATTCTATCATAAAAACTTATGACACCTTCTAAAGCATGCACCCATAAAATTTGAGCAAAAACCCAGGTCCGAGTCAAAAGTTATGACCTTCGGAAGTTTCTGCATCATCCCTTCACCTTCAAGACTCTCTTCCCTCTCAAGGGTTAGTATAGCCTTGAACACCCATAACATAACGAAGAAAACAACAAAAATAAAATACAAGGAAATCCATTAACAAATCTTAAAGCTTCAAAAAAACAACCTGCTACAACACTACATTTGAACACACATAACATAAAAGAAAAACATAATTCTTCCATGATAGGAGCACCAAATTTGCTCCAAGTAATGGTAAAATGAAACTTTAACATGAGCTTTTCCCTTCCTTATCTTTTTCTCCCTTGGCCAAATCTTTCAAATCCTCCTATCTCCACTTGAAGTGTCCAAGTTTGGAGAGTGGGTAATCAACCTACAAACTCCTCCAAAATTTTACTAAAAGGGAAATTCTTATCTAACACTCTACCCAACTGTCAAGAAAATTGAGCACTCTTTTCCATATGTTCCCTCTCATCAAGTGAGAGGAAATTTAAAAAATGGGAAGAGAGGATGGCTTGGCACACTTTTCAAACTCGTCGCTCTCAAAGAAGGCATTCTTTGAAGGGTCATAAATGAGGTTTGTATACTTTATTGGTAAAAAATTAACCCCCAAACTGTAGTGCACCTATTGGGATATCTATACTTAACTCTAACTAACTCATGGAGCTCCATTTAACCCCTCAAAAGTATACTAAGAGTTGAACTACGAGATTACAAGATGGGATTCCTTTCTCTTGGATCAACAAACAAGATACCTAACCTAGGGGCACTACAAGGCGACTCTAAGGTAAGCATCTAATCAATTCCAACTCACTTGGTCATGCCAACTCACATGTATATGTGTTAATTAACACAACATAAAAAATACATCACATTACTACACACAAGGCATCCCAAGTGGATAAATCACATTTATGAAATTTAGAAAATAATTATACTTTCAAAAATTACGTTTACTAAATAAACACATAACAACAAGGTTATATCTCCCTTTGGAGTTAACCTTGGCTTTACACAGTTTTCACATTACTCCATCCTTGATTCCCCGCATTTAAATTCCATGGTGAAGTTCCTGCACACTAGATAAAATTATCAATAGCTCAAGAAATAAACCATATATATATATATATGGTTTCTTATATATGCAACATTAATGATAACACAAAACACATCTATTAACGACTTTTCTTTTTCATAAATAACATTAGAAATTATAATTTCCTCATGCGGTACATGCACTCATCAATTTTGATAAATCTCATCATCATGTAATTTCTAAAATTCAACTATTGCAAGCATCCTAAAGTATTTCCATAGTCCAGACAACATATATAATTTTCAATTGACATCATATTCACTTTGAATCATATTTCATGAATTCATACCAAATAAAAATGTAATATGTAGAATTCAATTTTCCCTCTATATCATATCATAAAGATCAGTCAATCAAAACCTATAAAGTATATCCTAACATCATCAACATAATATAACAAATATAATATAAGGTCTAATGATATGAAGTCACTCTCCAAATGAGTCTAATATATCAAAATAGTGCATCATCAAGATAATCAAAATATGAAATGTCATCCATGCTATGATGGGTCAGGGTAGGAGCTCACAAAAACTAATTTGATGAGGTTCTATGCCTAGATCATCCTAAGCAACAGTTGTACATCAGAAAATGTCCTAAAAAAGAAGAAGCAAAAATATTAAATATTAAGCCTGAAAAAGTCCTAAAAAGTGGAAAAACAACTAACAAATTATCATCTTAGTGAAAACCTAGCAAACAGGTGCCTCAATGACAACCAAAAATAAAAATAAAAAGAGAAAAAAAGTACAATTTTTTTTTTGACAAACCAAGAAAAGTGTCTTGGTGAAAATCTAGCAAACATGCACCTTGGTAGCAAAAATAGAAAATTTACAAATGGTGAAAATATGGTAAATAGGTGCCATCTGTAAGCTAGTTGCTCTTTCTATCAATATTTTTTTAAAAAACCTTCAATAAGTAGTAATACTTCTTTTCTCACACTTGTCCCTATGCATCAAAGTTTCCTAGTTTCATCGTTCGTCACCATGGCTTGAAGTCTGGTCTTGTCAAGGGGACAGTTTGTTAAGACTTGAGGAAATTTATCATCAAAAAAACAACAATATTTCTCAATACCACCAATCAAACAATGGTGTTTTTCAACACCACCAATCATAAAACAATGATTCTCAACATTCTTTCAACAAACAAAAGTGGTTTTAAACACTTATTTCTGATTAATTGATCCACTATTCCAATATCCTCAATCAATAGACACAAGTGTATGTAAATGACAAGTGATATGATATGATTGCAAGGGTTTTGATTTCTAAGTAACTCCATGATGTTCACGTAATAGAGAATCAAGGAGAAGTCAGGATATTTTCTTTGATTGTTGTTTGTTCAAATTGTTTTTTCTCTTATCATGTCTCCTAAGTGATTCAATGATTCTCCAATGATAGAAGCACAAGGATAGGGGGCATGATATTTTTCTTTGATTTCTTCTTGTGGTATGAATAGATAATTGGTGAGGTCTATGTTGACAAATCTATACATCATAATATAGCTACATGAAAGGTTATGAATTTGAGACCTCAATAAATATGTGTGTCAAGAGGCAGGTGAAATATTGTGTTTGTTTCTTTAACTAATCAATTGATGATTATCATATCTCTTACAAAATTTTATGACTCATTGTACTATAGGATTAAGGAAGGAATGTGATATTTTATTTTTTTGTTGTCTGTAGGGTGTTTTGTTCCAATAAAATTGAAGAACAAATAATCTGGGACTGTTTGATAAGAGATTCTACATTAAGGTGAAAAAGCCTCACATACCTCGACTCCAATTATTTTAACCCTAGATGGAGGTTGCAAGAGTCATTCCTTGTTTTTTTATGCAACTGATACTACGGTCATCAAGACATTTTATATTCTGATACTTGTATCACATTGCAAGATACAATCTGAAAATATTAGTATTCATATCATCATGGTCAATACTAGTGGTGGTTGTACTAATTCACACATCTAACACAAGTAGTATTCATATTATCATAGTTGATTTTGTACTTGTGCTAATTATACATGATTATTAACTCGAGACAAATGATGTTGATATCGACATGGTCGCTTGTTTACCAGTATTGGTTGTATCAAAGTTTCAATAAATCTCAATGATGAAATCTTGCACAAAAATAAAGAGAAAGATGGAAGTTTCTTATCATTTTAAGAAGTTGCATATCATTGTATGGGTTGCATTAATTTTGTAAGAGATGATATCACATCATTTCAAGGATGAAAAATTTAATTTGCACCGAAATGACATGACTCAATACAATGTCTCTAATATGATCGAGTACTATAATAACTGACATAAAAAAAACACTTGCATATCATGTTAGCTACATGAACATTGTCAGTAATAACTGAGAGGGGGGGGGGGGGGAATCAGTGGCCTCAANTACTATAATAACTGACATAAAAAAAACACTTGCATATCATGTTAGCTACATGAACATTGTCAGTAATAACTGAGAGGGGGGGGGGGGTGAATCAGTGGCCTCAAAATTTTATCCAATTATGAACCCATAAAACTTAGTACCACTGAAATATAACTCTAGTTATCTTTAGCCTTGTGAGATGAATGCCTTCAACTACTTGTATCCACTTTCTACTTGTCGGTAATATTTGTAAACCCTTCTACTATATGTTTACCGATAAGATGTCACTAATTTACTGAAACACAGTAAATAGCTAGAGTATACCGATCATCTAGAGTTTAACTATGTTAGATGAAAAACAGTAAAGAAATGAATCATACACACATAACACATGGATTTTTAACATGGAAACCTTGTTAGGGGAAAAACCCCTGGGACTGGTACCCCAAAGTTTCACTCTTCTGAAGTGATCTCGGTTAAGAGCCAACCCTGTTGAAGATTACAAACACACTATTAGGTGTGACCTTGTTAGAGGATTTAGATAGATAGTTTGTCACTTGATATTTGGCATGTATATGCTACCATCATTGATCAAACACTCACTTGGCATGTCAATAGGTATCGGGCATATCTGGTGCTACCTTCCTTGATCAAAAACTCACTTGGTCTGTCAATAGGTATCGGGCACTCAATGCTATCTTCATGATCAAACTTTTTGGCACTCCTTGGGATGTACCTCAATATAGAAAAGACTATTAAGTCCTACTCTATTAGGAGACTTAATGCTTCAATGATTAAACTGAAACATAGTGATCTATTCACACATACAACTTGAATTATAGATTTTTAGATCTATTATAAGTACATTACCTCTCTGATCAATGTAATCAATTCATTACCTTGCTCCACATTGTTCTTCTCTATGATGCTATGTCACTGTTCGTCAGTGTCTGTAGAATCTAGCTCTTTCCTTAGCTTGTTGACCAGGTCTAAATGAAGACTTTCTTTCTCCTTTAGATTCTCTTTAGCACCCTTTTTCTCTTTTACTCCTTGCACCTTAGTATGAATAGGTTTGTCTCTTATATAGACATGATATCACATTTTCTTGGCTTTCTTGATCTTGGCATGATCTGCAATTCTCGCCTTGGATTTAAAGCATAAACTCCTAATTTATCTTGTAGAGATCTTCTTGCCAACTATATACATCAGCTTTAAATATTTTGCTTATCCTCAGCTTTATCTTCTTGACTAAAACAACGATAATTCTCAGTTAAGTCTATCTTTAGCTTCTTGACAGCTAAGCATTTTGTCATTTTCATAACTCTCTATTTTGTCGGTCAAAACTTCAGTTAGTCGTTGGTGACAACTGCATGTTCTGTCAGTGTGACTCCAATTTTCATTGGGATCTCCATCTTTGGTTTATCCATCGGGCAACACTTTACTTCTATCCATCGGGTTACTCTGTGTTTTGCTCATCTTGTATCTTTTCTTGTCGGTAATGCTGTGTATTTGCTTGTTGGGTAACACTGTGACTTTTCTCTTTTACTCTGTCCATTGGTGTGCACTCCATCGGTGTAGATAGTCACTTTGTGAATACTTGAATTTTATGCATTATTGATAGCATAGCCTTTGATTCATCAGTTCTTTGAAGTCTTTTGCATTGTATCCATGACCTTACAGATTATATCAAGTTTGACATCAATGACAATACAATCCATTAACTGAATTAATGTCTTGCATGATCATCAACTTAACATCTTCAATCAATCAATTAGTTACATGTCATCAATCTCTCCCTTTGGAATTGATGGAAACATACTACATTATCATACTATACTATTGCTAATATAATATGAAATATATAGTTTCATCAAGCTTTCCTAATGTAACTATTACAAATGTCTGGCTTTTGGTAAGCTCACATAGCTTAGATTTTTTTCTTGCAGAGTGTCGGTCTTTGATCTTTAATCCCTTCTTTGGATTAGATGTATCATCTGATTTCTCTTTCCTAATATGTGTTCTTCCTTGATTGTTCCTCTTCTTTATCTTTTATCTGAACTTTTTCTCTTTGTGCTTGCTTCTCTCCCATAGATGGATATTTCATATTATCTCCATTTCATATACTCTCCCTTTCTCCCTTTGGATATGATATCTCTTCTAGATGATATGATCTGATGATAATGGAATTCCCTTTATTATGATAATGAGGCAAGTTCTCTCCCTTTGACAATAATGCCAAACAAAAATTGTTCTCATCATCATATATTCCTTGAATTTCCCTATCCATCAGTAATAAACAACTCTGGTTCTCGGTGAAGATAAATACCTTGATGTGTATAGATTTATCTTTGAAGTCCATCTCCTTTCTTGCATCAACATGAATGATATTATGATAATATGTAGACTGATGCAGCTTTCTGATAATTTTACTGACTAGTAGACAAGGGTCTGACCCCTAGTCTCTTCCTAGAGTACTCAAATGTATCCTTGGGTAGTGGCTTGGTGAAGATATAAGCTAATTGTTCCTTTGATTGCACATACTCAAGTATCACCTCCTTTTCTTGAACTTGTTCTCTCAAATAATGATTGATTGCAATATGCTTTGTCTTAGCATGCATGACTGGATTCTTGGAAATGTTTATTGCATTGGTATTATCATGATAGATAATTACTGGTTCTAGGATTTTCAAATGCATACCTTCCAGTAACTATTTGATCCATGCAATATTTGAGCTATTTGTAGCAGTAGTAACATACTCTACTTCTATAATAGACTAAGAGATGTATCGTTTCTTCTTGTTGATCCAAGTGACAAGTCTGTCACCCATAAAGAATGCTCCTCCAGTTGTGCTCTTTCGGTCATCAATGTTTCTAGCCCAATCAGCGTTGGTAAATACCTTAAGTTCAAATTTACCTTCTCTTTTATACCATAAGCCATATTCCTTAGTATTCTTCAGATATCTTAGGATTATTTTCACAACAGTCATATGTGATTCCCTGGGATTAGCAAAAAATCTTACAACTATTCCTATTGCATGTGCAATATCTGGTCTAGTATGTACAACATACATGAGTCTTCCAATCATTGATCTATACAAAGTTTGATTTACCTCTATTGTCTTGTCCTCCTTTGTTAGCTTGCATCCAGTAGCAATCGGTGTTCCACTTGGTTTGGACTCTTCCATCTTGAATATTTTCAGCACTTCCTTGATGTATTTGGATTGTGTAATGAAAATGCCTTCATCTTGTTGAATGATCTGTATACCAAGAAAAAACTTGATCTCTCCAAACATAGACATCTCAAATCATTTTCTCATCTCATTTGCCAATTATTTGCATATCATATCATTGCCTCCGAATATGATGTCATCAACAAATATTTCAGCAATCAAAATGTTAGCATCAGTATCTTCCTTCAAATAAAGATTATTGTTTTCACTAGTCCTTAGAAATCCAATACTTATGAGATAGGAATGAAGTCTTTCATACTAGGCTTAGGGTGCTTATTTCATTTCATACAAGGCTTTGTGTAGTTTACATACCATGTTCCTCTTGTTTAGATCAACAAACCCTTCTGGTTTCTTAATGTATACCTCTTCTTCAAGTATTTCATTTAGGAATGCAGACTTGACATCCATCTGGTATACCTTGATTCCTTTATATGAAGCATAAGCAAATAAAATTCTCACTCCTTCTAGACTAGCAACGGGTGCAAAGGTTTCTCCATAGTCAACCCCTTCTTCTTGTGCATATCCCTTGCATACTAGTCTTTCTTTGTTTCTTGTGACTTCTCCATTCTCATTCAATTTATTCCTGAATATCCATTTTGTACCGATGACATTCTTGTCATTTGGTCTTGGTACAAGTGTTCATGTCTTATTTTTCTCAATATACTCAATTTCTTCATTCATTACACTAATCCATTCTTGATTATTAAGTGTAGCATTTACAAACTTTGGCTCAAATTCACAAATTAGACATCTTGTGTTTAGAGATTCACTTCTTGTTTTTATACCAGCCTTCTTGTCTCCTATGATCTGGTCTTGTGGATGATTCCTTCTGACATATTTTTCAAGTACAGGTTCAATCCTTTGTCTTTCATCTTGATCATCATTATGTCCTTCATTCTGATCTTCATCGCTTGGCACATCATTTTGAGCATTATCCTGATTGTCGGTATTTTCATCCTGATCGTCGGTTGCAATAATCTGTTGCTCGGGAGATCTACAATTTTGGTTGGGTAGAGTGTTAGGGTCTTCAATGTATTCAAACCTATTGTATTCCTCTGGTTATTTTGTGTTTTCCTTTTCATTCTTCACTGCAAATTCATCAATTCTTACATTTGCACTTTCAACAATTTTGTTAGAGGCTTTATTTAGACATTTATAAGCCTTTCTTTTGGTGGAATACCCTAGGAAGATACCTTCATCACTTTTACAGTCAAGCTTTCCATTTCTATCATCTTTTAATATGTAACATTGACTACCAAAGATCTTAAAGTAACTTAAATTGGGTGTGAACATACCAAAGCTCATAGGGTGTCTTCTTGGTGTCCTTCAATTGTACTCTATTTAATGTGTATACAATAGTACTGATAGCTTCCCTCTAGAAGATATGGGTGATGTCTTTATCTATCATTAGTGACCTTGTACAATAAACTATGGATCTATTCCTTCTTTCAGCAATTCCATTTTGTTGTGGTGTTCTCGGTATAGAGACCTATCTTTTGATACCATGCTCATTGCAATAGTTAGTGAATTCATCTAATGTAAATTCTCCTCCTTTATCTGATCTTAAGCATTTTAGTTCCTTACCACTTTGTTTTTCTACCATTTCTTTGTACCATTTAAACATCTTAAATGCTTCTGATTTCTCCTTTAAAAACATGACTGTCATCATTCTAGAAAAATCATCAGCAAAGAGAATAAAATACCTATCTCCATAGTAGATCTTTGTTCTCATGGGTCCCATATAGATATGTATGGAGTAATTCTAGAATTATATCAGATGTATGGATTTTGCTTTTGAAACTAGACTTAGTCATCTTACCTTTTTGACAATTTTTGCACATGATATTGTCTGGCTTGGTTATCATTGGTAAGCCTCTAACATTCCTCTTTCTGCTTATCTTTATCATGTTTTCAAAGTTCACATGACACAATATTTTGTTCCACAACCATATGTCTTCATTTCTAGCTATCAAACAAGTGGTGTTGGTATCATTGAGATAGAATAGATTACCTTTTGTCTACTCACTAGTACCAATCAACCTTCCTGATTCATTGAAGATTTTTTCTTTCTTATCCTCAAATTCTACTTTTTGACTTGAATTGTTCAACTGAGAAACACTTAACAAATTATAATTTAGTCCTCTAACCTAGTAAGAATTTTCAAATTTAATAAGGTTATTCAACATTATGGTTCCTTTACCTTCAACTAGACAAGGTGTATCATTACCCATTCTTACTGAGCCACCATTATAATACTCAAAATTATTAAATTTTTCTTTGTCACCGGTCATGTGGTGAGTGCAGCCACTATCTATGATCCAAACATCATTTTTACTAACTTTAGATATGAGTGCAAGTTCTACATACCTTTCTTCATCTTCATCTGAATCATCCTTCATGGCTACAAATACCATCTCTATGTCTTCTTCTGATTCGGTGTTAGTGTCATCAATTTTGCAATTAGTTAGGTAACTATCCTTCTTTCCTTTATCCTTGTAGTCTTGGGTATCTCTTCTTTCTAGCTGTTGGTTACTTCTGTAATCAACCCTGTCACATCTTCTTTCAAGTGATCTGTCAATACTTCTATCATCTTTTCTTCTGTTAGGACATCTTGCAACAAAGTGTCCAATCTCTTTACAATTAAAGCATAAAAGTGGTAGCTTACCTTTGTATTTACCTTTGCCTCTGTATTCTTCTAGCCATAATTTCTTCAATTTTATCAAGATCTTCTTCTTCACTTTCACTTTCACTATCTCCTCTCATAGTGTTTTTGTGACTTTATTTACTTAGTCTCATAGAAGAATTGAATGCAGACTCTATTTTTGGTAAGACACTATTATCAAAGTTATTCATCTCAAATGAGACCAGTCTTCCAATGAATCTGTCTAGAGTAACATTGTTATTAGCTACTGCTCTCATTTCTTGAATGGAAGATACTCTAATAGCATAAGTAGGCAGTAAGGTTCTTAGAATTTTACTTACCACGGTATCTTCTTCTAGTACACCTCCAACTCCTCAGATAGTGTGTGTAAGAAAATACACCTTCATGAAATTAAGATTGAAAACAACAATTCTATGGAAAGATAAAACAAGTTAATCTAAGAATTGAAGCTAAACAATCTATATCATCTCATGGTTCTCTATCCAAGCTTTGTTAAAAGAGCTCTCAGGCTTAATCTCTCTCAAGGACAATCTTAGAACAAGATATGTATGAAAAATGAATGCTCAAATCTAGCTAGAATGCTCAAAATGCTAAAAAATGCTCCAAGATTATGTTAGAAAACAACAAATTCTCCTAAACATGATATGGTAGAATGCTAAAGAAAATGTTAAAATCTCTCAAAAGCTCTCAAATTCTTCTCATATGCCCTCAATGTGCCTATAATAAGGATGCTTTTTCTCTTAAAATTCTTGGATCCCAAACACAAAGGAAATGGCTTGTATTTATAGCTTTTTCCCAACGGTAGGGGGTAGAGTGAGTTGATCATGATCAAAGTTTGGTTAAGTCAAAATCTTTGAGGTGTTTTCAAATGGAGGGAAAGTTGGTTGGTTGTCTCAAAGATATTAGGAATTAAATAACTCCATCATTTAATTAAATTAGCCATGGAAGGGTGATTGGGTTGGATTTAATATTTTTGATTTGAACTATACAATTGAAAAATCAATTACATAATTTGATTAATCCCTTTAGGCTTGAATTTGATTATTTGACTTCATGATTATTTGATCCTTTTAATTTGATTTGAATTTTGTCCATTTGATTTGATCCATTTGATTTGCATTGAGATGATATTTTAAGGCATTTGGCTGAGATTTATAGTTTGGAATGTTTGAGATGCACCCGGTCGATTTTAGGTGTCTACAAATGCCCCTCTTTGAATTGATGTGTGAAGCGCACTGATTCAAAGAAAGCTTGATCATCCTGATCATTGATTTGATATTGATGAGCTGATATGAAAACCTGACATGAAAACTTTGATATGAAACCCTGATATGAAATCTCTGATATGAAAGCTTGATATGAAACCCTGATATGAAAATCCAATATGAAACCTTGATATGAAACCATGATATGAAAATTTGATATGATGCTCTGATATGAAACCTTGCTATGAAAATCTGATTGATAAAGTTTGAAATTTTAATGTTTTAAATTTCAATGCCTCAAATTTGATACAAGGTATGATGCAGAATCCTAGTTAGATGATATGATGATGCCCCCTCAAAAATGAAATTAGATTGATTGTAGGTGAAAGTTGTTGATGAACAATGCTGATAGGATAGATCCAAGATGAGTGCATTTTTGATAAACAATGATGTGGAAAGCTGTCGGACAAATACCCTAATGTGTAGAATATGCAGATTAGGTTTGACTGGGTCAAAAATCTCATAAAATAGGTTAAAATAGCTTAAATAGGTTGAAAAACTCAAAATTACTATTCATTTTCACTTTTCACTATTGAGAATTTTCTCTGAGTTATTGACGATTAAAAGCGATGGTGGTCCCCATTCGAGAGCACAGGTTTGAGCGAGCACACAGATATAAGAGACCTCCTGACTATGGGCCTCCGGTGAGTGGTTCAAACCCCCTTAGTGTATTTATTGCTCTTAAAATAGCATTTATTACATCTTATTATTTCTTTTTAGAAAAAAATTAGCAAAATGTCATGTAGGATAGGTAAAAGGCACGTACGATAGGGAAAAGCCGCGTTCACACTATGAAAAGCTGCATATGCGCAATCCTTAGCCGCGTAGGAGCTAGGTCAGAATTGTCACCCAAAGTATGAAATGAGCCACCTGAAAACACCATGTTTTAAAAGTCATGTATGAGAGTTTAAAAGCTGCATAGGCCTGTAAAAGGCCGCCTAATTGGTTAAGCGCCGCCTCCGAGTTGCAAAGAGCTTCTTTTAAAGTTTAAAAAGCTGCGTGGCTTAAAAATTTGCTTACACTAAGTTAAGTACCACTTACCATAAAATTGGAAATTGATAATAGGAAATTGATGAACTCAGTTTGATTGATCATCCAGATGACCCAATTAGATTCCATGCTAGAAAATGTTTGTTTAGAATGACACGTAGTGTTTAGGATATTAGAAAAGTCATAATGATAAATGTTTGATAGGTCAATCAGATATGATTAAAAATGATTACGAATTGTCCTGGTGTCTCATGATAAAGAGGTTAGGAGCAATAAGTTGATACGCTCAAGTTAGAGCAAAGATAGATTTAATTTTTTGTGATTGACTTAGAATGGTTCACCAAGAGAAAAACTAACATGATGCACTTTGTTTCAAAATGTAGGAGCATTACTGCAAGTTGTGGGTGCGAGGTGTATCATTATGGATTTTTGATTTGGCAGATGAGCTTACGCCTCCTAAGCAGCATACTATTGAGACATGCAAATTGAGTTTCCTATTAGATCTCCCTCAGTTTTAGTTGAACCGAGGTTTGTTGACAGCTATGGCAGAGCGATGACACTCTGACCATAATACCTTTCATTTTCCTCTAGGTGAGATGACTATTACGCCAGAGGATGTATATAAACTATTGAGGATCCTGACTCATGGAGAGCGGGTGTATTATGATTTAGTATATGATAGCAGTGTGTGCAGATGGGTGTTTGGAGATAACACCATTGCAGATGATTGCATTACTTGGGCATAGTTTGCCTCATTTCCTACTCTACCAGAATTGTTAGGAGCTATGATAGGGGGATTACTTCTACTAGATAGGAGAGGTCATGGTTTTGTGGTCGGATGGGGCTAGATTTTAGAGGACCTGATTGCACATCCACGGAGATTGGATTGGGGTTCTTGTGTTTTGGCGCAGTTATATCGTGATCTCCATGAGATTGTGTATTGGGCAGTGCAACTATTTCTGCCGGTGCAGTTTTGTTACAATTATGGACATGGGAGCATCTTCCTATTATGAGGCCAGTCTTAGCTCGAGTACGGGGTCGTGGTTACCCTTATGCTTTTCTATATGATGGCATGGTTGTCCAACATCGTCTAGGCAAGGTCAATTTTTGGAGACATACAATCAATGATATTGATCAGGTGGTATAGAGGCCATATATGCAGTGTGAGAAGTGGCAGGAGGATGATGATGAGTTACCTTATATTTTCTCACCTTGATGGATGATAGGCCGATCACCATTGGTGATTGAGAGATTTTGCTGTTGGAGAGTACTACACCAATTTGGCTGGATATAGGATATGCCACAGGGTATGGCACTGTATGCTAGAGTACAGGTAGAGAGGTTGATGTGGGGAGCATAGGTTGATTACCAATTAGCTTGCTTGCAGATAGATCAACTTGGGTACGGTGTTTGGGATATGAAGCCATAGGTGGAAGATGCAGGGATGTCGGCTGAGTATCAGGAGTGGTTTATTCAACATCATTTCATGAGATCCATAGATCCGACAGAGCCCATTCCTGATGTGGATGAGCTTTTAGATGATGAAGGTGATGATGGGGATGATGGAGATGATGGCAGTAGACCGTGCCAGTGCAGAGTTCAGAGAGTACCTAGGGTGCCATGGGTATAAAGAGTAGCTGGTCCTCGGATGAGAGGCAGACATGTGAGAGGCCAAGATGGTGGATTTAGACAGCCTAGGTAGAGGCGAGCAGGTGGACAGGTACCTCAGGATCAAGCTCCATTGAGAGTGGATGCAAATTGGGCCAGACATAGGCATAGACATGTCTAGGTGGCTAGATAGGTTCCTATATAGGGACAGATACCACAAGTGGACCCATAGGTTAGCATAGCGTAGGTGATACCACAGGTACCCTTAGCACCTCAGGAACCACAGGCTCCTCTAGTGCCTCCTGTTAAAGATGATATAGTGCAGGATGTTCAGGGGTTACAGGCACGGATGACTGCAGTGACAGCGAGATTAGATCAGGTTATGACCATGCTACAACAGTTTCTGGCTACTTTGGCTAAGTTACCTACCAGTGCGAGCACTAGTCAGGAACCTCCTAGTGCATAGGTTAGAGCAGGTGATAGAGATCCTGATGGTGCAGGGGGGTCAGGCACAGGTTTAGCCGGAGATGGATCAAGTGCCCCTGCTGGGTCATTAGACAGATATGGACCCAGGATATACAACATTGTATCATATGTATTTTTTTATTTGGACTTTGATATATGGACCATTGTATCAATGTACCTTTGATGTACTGATTTATGTTATAGACATTGATGATGGACATTTATCTATGATGATCTTTGATTCCTCCTTTGATGATGTTATGAGATTTCCCTTTATGCATATCTACATGTTTCTATGATGCATTTAATTTCTATTGTGCTATGGATGCAAATGTCTTAGAGTAGGAAATAGATAAATGGATGTAAATGATGTTAATGCAATTTATCTCTATATGTTTTTCTGATTTAACCATGTATGGATTATGCACTGCAATGAAAGCAATACTTAGTGCTATGAAATGCCACTATCTTTTTTGTTTTTCTGGATGTATGCAATTTTAACTTAGGATATGCAGCTCTAAATGATGAAATGGAAAAATGAATAATGAATAATGTTTCTTTTTCTTGTTTTTCTCTTGATATGAATATATAATGAATAATGACTAATAATGATGAATGCAAAGGAAAATCTCATGTTGAATGACTTGAAACCATTAAATTGATGAAGTGTTGTCAACTTTTATCCCCCCCTTGAAATTGGAAAATTGCTAGAAAGATAAGCCATTTGAGAACTATGCTTCTGAGAACACACTTAAGCTAAAATGCAACATGCAACTATTCTAACATGAAAAATGCAATGCAACTAATTGTCCTTGAGGTTTGTGAAAGAGATACAAACTGAGATATATTTTCATCATAGAGCGTTGTTGAACTAGGAGTTGATAAAATCCTTACTGGTGCCACTGCGACCATAAGAATATGAATATGACTTTCCCTCGTGTGGTAACCCCTTCTATGAAACCAAGTACAACCCTCACTAGTTGAATGACCAATTATGGGAGTATGAATACCGGTTTAATCAGATTCAATGTTGCAATTGGATGTTGGTATTAAGATATGAAAAATCTAAATAACCAAGGTATCCTTTTGCATAAAAAAACAAAGGTTAACCCTCCATCCCATATGAATGTCCTCTATGGTTCTTTCATGACCATGTCCTTAGATGAATTCACACAAGTTAAAGAATCTTCCTCAAAATAGTCACTCATAAGCTTAAGAAAACATCATGTCTCTTATCACTGCCAATCCAGTCAAAACATCATTGATTAGCTAAAAAGAACATGACTCAAAAAAGTCAATGAAAAACTCATCAAAAATTCCATGTGTTTGTGAAATGTATCAATATTTTCAAAGAAGAATTCTACAAAATTTGATCATTTAGGGTGTGTCAAATTTTAATCCTGATAAAATAAGGCAATGAGATTCAAGGATCATGTTATGCGATCAAATTGTTTAGGACTGAACAATGATATTCATCAAAGGTTCCAAAATGTCTCTCCTGAATCTAAAAATATGCTTCTGATGTGTGACCAAAATCTTGCACTATTGAATCCGGTTGGTACCAAAATCTATGATGTGTGCCCCCAAGTGATAAATGTGATCAATGTGAAACTTAGGGCAACTGAACCTAGAATGTGACAAAATGAAGCTCTGAGACTTTATTAGGGCAATGCACAAATGACAGATGCAATGAGGATATGGACAAGTGAGATGAGGAAACCACAATATTTACAAATGCAACTAGGAAAACACCTAAGGGACAAAAGGTGCCTATTTCCAGGTTTTTACCTCTTGGGATTATTGCTCTTTTTCTCCTTTTTCTCTTTTTTTTCTACCAAGGTGCCTATTGCTAGGTTTTCACCAAGGCACTTTTTTCTCTTTTTCAAATGTTTTTGGCTTTTTGAATTTTCTAATTTTTTTGGTATTTTTGATGTTTTCTCCTTTTTTTGGTATTTTTGAATTTTCTCATGTACAAAGGTGATGCTTGAGTCATCTGATACTCTTCAACTTATACTCTTTATTTTGATACTCTTTCCTCTGAATCAGGTGTGGAACCTCTTAAGATGAATGCTATTGATAGGTTCTAGCAATTCATCACCATCACAATTAGCCAATTTGTAGGTCCCTATGCCAAAAGAAGAAATAATGACAAAAGGACCACGCCAATTTGCTTCCCACTTTCCTTTCTTTTCTCTATCAGCCTGATTTTTTGGATTTTATCTCAATACTAGATCTCCTATTTGAAAGTTTCTTGGCTTGATATGTTTGTTATAGTTCCTGGAAATTTGATTTTGATACACTTGCAAATGATCATAGGCTTGAGTCTGATGTTCCTCCAACATTTCCAATTGTTGAAGGTGGGAAAATCTATAATCCTCATCCGTTATTAATCCATGTAATGAGACTCTGAGGGATGGTATTTCAACTTCTAAAGGAAGCACAGCTTTGGCCCCATATACCAAAGAAAAAGGTGTAGCTCCTGTCGGGGTTCGAATAATAGTCCTATAGGCCCATAATTCTGGATTGATTTGAAGATGCCAATCCTTTCCTAATTTTCCAATGGATCTCTTAAGGATTTTCAGGATGTTCTTGTTGGTAGCTTCTGCTTGTCCATTACCTTGGGGATAGTAAATGGATGAAGAGTGATGTGTAATGTGGAATGTGTCACAAAGTTCATCAATATATTTGTTCTTAAAATATTTTCCATTATCCGTGATAATGGCATGAGGAATTCCATATTTGCAAATGATATGATTTAGGATAAACATGGAAATTTGTTTTCCTATTGTAGTTGATAAAGGGACAACTTCAACCCATTTAGTAAAGTATTCTATCGCTGTGATTATATACTTGTGTCCGTTTGAAGAAGGTGGATAAATCATGCCAATCAAATCAAAACCCCATTGATAGAATGGCCATGGTGTGACAAAAGGGTTTAATTCTTGTGCCGGTGCATGAATCAAGTTTCCATTGTATTGACATTTCTTGCAAACTTTAACATATTGACAAGCATCTCTTTCTAAGGTTTTCCAAAAGTACCCCATACGCAAGATTTTCTTAGCTAGGTTTAAACCATTTGAATGTGACCCACAAATCCCCTTGTGGACATATTTTAAAGCTAATTTTGATTCATCTTCCTCTAGACATCTAAGGAGTGTTCTATCAAGACCTTTACGATACAATGTGTTAGAAAGGATAGTATAATAGGCTACTTGTCTTATGAAATTTTGCTTTTGAGCGCAGGTTTGGTCTATAGGTAGGGTTTGATTTTTGAGGTAGGCATAGATAGGGCCATACCATGGAGAGTCATGCCTATGTAAAAGGGCAATAATTTGGGTCTCAGGTAGGTCAAATGTTGGTTTCACCAATTCTTCCACCAAGAACTCATACTTTTCATTTTGATCGGGTAACTAAAGTAAAGATGCCAAAGTAGCCATTGCA
>MU224061.1:542350-559154 GCA_018584345.1 Thuja plicata | reverse complement strand
AGGTGTTTTCAAATGGAGGGAAAGTTGGTTGGTTGTCTCAAAGATATTAGGAATTAAATAACTCCATCATTTAATTAAATTAGCCATGGAAGGGTGATTGGGTTGGATTTAATATTTTTGATTTGAATTATACAATTGAAAAATTAATTACATAATTTGATTAATCCCTTTAGGCTTGAATTTGATTATTTGATCCTTTTAATTTGATTTGATCCATTTGATTTGCATTGAAATGACATTTTAAGGCATTCGGCTGAGATTTATAGTTTGGAATGTTTGAGATACACCTGGTCAATTTTAGGTGTCTACAGATAGCATTGACTACCTCTTTGATTTTTGTACTATACTGAGAGATGTTTTCATGTTATTTCATTCTGAGATCATCAAACCTTCCTCTTAGGCTTTCAACTTTTGCTCTTAGTACATTTTTATCTCCTCCATGTACTAGCTGTAAATTATCCCAAATTTTCTTTGCAGAGGTGCAGGATTTGACATCTTCAAACTCAACATTGGAGAGTGATGATGTAAGTTCTATCATCTTGCAGTTATGTTCATGCTTCACTCTTAATTTCTCAAGAGTATGAGGTCCTGTGGGCAGCACATATTCAGTATCTAAGTATTGAACAATATCATTTCTAATACCTGATAAGTGGAGTCTTATCCCGCTTTGTCATGATGCAAAGTTATCCTTGTTCAACTTGGGTACATCTCATCTGTTCATCATTGTGATCTTTTTCTTGAGTTGTTAGACTCCCTTTCTAAGCACACAAGCTCTGATACCAATTGTTAGTAATAACTAAGAGGGGGGTGAATCAGTGGCCTCAAAAATTTATCAAATTATGAACCCATAAAACTTAGTACCACTAAAATATAAATCTAGTTATCTTTAGTCATGTGAGATGAATGCCTTCAACTACTTTTATCCACTTTCTACTTGTCGGTAATCTTTGCAAACCCTTCTACTGTATGTTTACCGATAAGTAGTCACTAATTTACTGAAACATAGTAAATAGCTAGAGTATACTGATCATCCAGAGTTTAACTATGTAAGATGAAAATAAGTAAAGAAATGAATCATACACACATAACACATGGATTTTTAACATGGAAACCCTGTTAGGGGAAAAACCACTGGGACCTGTACCCCAAATTTTCACTCTTCTGAAGTGAGCTTGGTTAAGAGCCAACCCTGTTAAAGGTTACAAACACACTGTTAGGTGTGACCTTGTTAGAGGATTTAGATAGATAGTTTGTCACTTGATATCTGGCATGTATATGCTACCATCCTTGATCAAACACTCACTTGGCCTATCAATAGGTATCGGGCATATCTGGTGCTACCTTCCTTGATCAAACACTCACTTGGCCTATCAAAAGGTATTGTTCACTAAATGCTATCTTCATGATCAAACTTTTTGTCACTCCTTGGGATGTACCTCAATATAGAAAAGACTGTTAAGTCTTGCTCTGTTAGGAGACTTAATGCTTAAATGGTTAAACTAAAACATAGTGATCTATTCACACATACAACTTGAACTGCAGATTTTCAGATCTATTGTAAGTACATTACCTCTCTGATCAATGTAATCAATTCATTAGCTTACTCCACATTGTTCTGCTCTGCGATGCTATGTCACTGTTCATCGGTGTCTATAGAATCTAGCTCTTTCCTCAGCTTGTTGATCAGGTCTGAATGAAGACTTTCTTTCTCCTTCAGATTCTCTTTAGCATCCTTTTTCTCTTTCACTCCCCACATCTTAGTACAAATAGGTTTGTATCTTATATAGACATGATATCACATTTTTTTGTCTTTCTTGATCTTGGCGTGATCCAAAATTCTTGCCTTTGATTTAAAGCATAAACTCCTAATTTATCTTGTAGAGATCTTCTTTCCAACTATATAAATTAGCTTTAAATATTTTTCTTATCCTCAGCTTTATCTTCTTGATTAAAACAATGATAAGTCTCAGTTAAGTCTATCTTTAGCTTCTTGACAGCTAAGCATTTTGTCATTTTCTTAACTTTTTGTTCTGTCAGTCAACACTTTAGTTAGTCATTGGTGACAACTACCTATTCCATCGGTGTGACTCTAGTTGTCATCGGGATCTCCATCTTTGGTTTATCCATCGGGAAACACTATACTTCTATCTGTCGGGTTACTCTGTGTTTTGCTCATCGAGAAATCTCTTGTATCTTTTCTCATCGGCAATGTTGTGCATTTTCTCATTGGGTAACACTGTGACTTTTCTCTTATACTTTGTCTGTCGGTGTGCACTCCGTTAGTGTAGATAGTCACTTTGTGAATACTTGACTTTTATGCATTATTGATAGCATAGCCTTTGATTCATCAGTTCTTTGAAGTTTTTTGCATTGTATCCATGACCTTACAGATTATATTAAGTTTGACATCAATGCCAATACAATGCATTAACTGAATTAATGTCTTGCGTGATCATCAACTTAACATCTTTAATCATTCAATCAGTTACATGTCATCAGAACATATCCATTTTTCATACCATCTTCATAAGCATCTATCATTTAACAAAAGAAAAAAAATTCATCCATAATGCATACATTTGCATCGTGCGTACATATCATACAAATCTGAAAGTAAATGCCATTACATAATAATGCATTCATCCATTTGCATCCACATCATAAAGCATTACACATATGCATGAACATAATAAAGCATCCTATAAAGATCATGAAAACCATATAGAACAACATCTCATAAGTATAACCATAAAAATATGAGTGATAGAGGTACAATGAGATCAAAATGGGAGATAACATCACATGTCTGTCATCAACTATCAATAAAGTAATTCATATGTCTATCATACAACATGGGTTTATACAAATATGATACAAAATATCTCTGGAAGAATATCAAAACAGAGAACATAGTTCATAAGGACTAGCTAGCTGCATCATGTCTCAAAGGAGCTGGTGGAGGTACATATGATCTTGTCAATGCACCCTATGACTGTACAAATGCTTGTGAATGAGGAGATACTCTAGCTGTAGCATCTAGAAAAACCACAAAAGATGCATCCTGATAATATGATGCCTAACAATGCTGAACTATGGCATCTCTCTATGCTAAATTCAAGGCCCTATCTCCTTCTACTATTGTACCTATAACACAACTATCTGAGTCTGTAACTGACCTCCCTCTCTCCATAACCAAGAAATGAGGGAACCATCTCCTCTGGCTCCCTAAGAAGGACCTATATGTACACCTCTCTAAGGAGGAGGACCTTCATATGTATCTCATTGTGGCAATGAAACCTGTGTGCATGAAGAACCTCTCTAAGGAGGAGGAATCCGTGAAGAAGAAGGAGGTATCTTAGATGTAGAAGGAATATTTTCCGAAGAAGAAAGAACATGGGATGATAAATGTTATTGTCTAGACTGAAGAAGACCTATCTATGAAAGAGAAGATGGTGGAATAATCCTCAACCTGACTCTCCTCTGTCCACCATGGCTACCATTTCCATCTCCACCACCACCAATAGAAAATATACCAACAACTCCCAGATTACTACCCTCACCTCTTCTCTAATTTATCCTACCCCCAATATCCCTACCTCCTCTACCCCTAGCATCTCCACACCTCCTAACTGGTCTAGAAGAGGATGCTCTCATAACTCCACCAGCTCCATCATCTCCATCATCTCCATCATCATCATCATCATCATCATCATCACCTAGGTCTACCAAGGAGGGCACTCACTTATCCGAAGAAGTGAATCATGGAAAAGGATGTTGTACAAAATAGTGGGAGTAGTTGGTCATTATCCCAACCTCAATCATATTCAAAGCATAATCCCAACAAATAGGAACTAACCACTGGTACTCCTGTAGGGCAATTTCATAATGTTGTTTCAGTCCCCACTGGGACTCCTCATCTCTCATCCTAGCATAAGTAACAACACCTTGAAATATCATCTGTGTCATCCCAAGCTAATAGAGTATGTAGGTAACAAGATATCTCTCTATAGTATGCTATGTTTGGCCAATTAGATACCTCTAAGTATAGACAAAAATCATCTCTCAAACATTACTGCTCCACTCCTCACAATCCAAGTATTGTCACCACTCCACAATGGTCAGATTATCTAGAGATCATTACCAAAAGGAAATATCACCACAACAGATACACTTAGGACTCTTCTCATGCCCGATATCTATCTAGTACACGATGAGTGACTAGAATGTGTTCCTAGGCCCAGATCTGTAAAAGCACAGGACCAATAGAAATTGATTAATCCTGTCAGTATACAAACTGATGCATGGCATGATATAGATGAGCAAGTAGATAGGTACCCCAAGTCATCAAAAGAGGTCTCTAGAATAAATCCCTATCAATTTTCTCCATCCAAATGAATAAGCATGGGCACTACGGTCAGGTACTAAGATTCCACTAATAAATCTTGCCAACATAGAAGGAAGAACTGCATACTGAGTCTCCATATCATCCCATGTAATATGTTGACCCTCAATAGGAGGATCCTAAAATACACATCTAGTCACATCAACACAAGCCTGACCGAATGAATCATAATACACCAACTCTCTCATTACTGGTATACACCAAATCTGATGCATGTCCTCAAGAGTGATGGTGAATGTAAATAAAAGGTGTTATGCTCTGAGTGCCACTTCTTAATCAAATTAGTCAATAAATCTCTGTTAATCCTATACTCTAGCATATATTATAGGTTCCCAAATCTACAATTATGTATCACGAGGCACTCCTCAACATTCAAGATGCTAATCAAATAAAATATTTAGGGGTATGGGCCATGCATCAGTATTGTACCTCTATAAATGTACAAAATAACACAAGTAGGGCAGTGCAGTAGTCAAATAGGGAAATAAGTGAGAAGAAATAGGTGCTACATACAGAATAACATCAAAATGAAATTACAAAATAGTAAAATATAGAGAAATAGGAGGTCACTGACTGGAAAAACATGAAACAACATTTCATGACCTAAAATAATGTTTATTGAACTGTAAACAATGTTTTACATGGGAAATGCCACTTAAATTCCCGCAAAAGACCTTTTGTCCTAGAGACGATGTATTATCTCTAGATATGATGAAAAAAATATGGGAGACGATGAAAATAGGTCAGTAGACAACTTTTTATAGGAAATAATTTTTTAAAGACCGTAAATGATAGTTTATACACTGTAAACGATAAATTTGGAAAAATCGTAAATGACTATTTCAGGATGGGAAATGACCTTTTAAAGATCAAAAATGACACTTCAGTAACAACTATTCAAAAAATTATATGATGAAATGAAAAACAAATAAAATTTGAATTGGAATTTTAGGGACAAGCATTAATTACAAACAATAAATGTGGGATTATTGACTACATACCACAACCAGATAGTGAGTGGGTTGTTGATGTCATCAAGAAAGCTCGAAATGACGACTCTCCACAAGAATCAACATGGCTCTCTCAGAGCTCATAAAATCAGTAGATGTCAATATCAAATGAATAGTAAAATTAAGATTTTTACCCAATTTAAACTCAATTTTGGGTAGTTAATTTCATTTTTTAATCCCTTTTTCAGAGTTTAATCCCTTCTTGGTCTGATTTAAAGAAAATGGAGCCAAAAAAAAAAGAAGTTTCTCATCATTTCTCCTCAATATTGTCATTATTGGAACAAAAATCAAAATTTGACTCAACTAAAAAATCTTCAATTTAATCATCATAAACTCGTAATCAAGTGATTTTGTTTCAATTGTGCTTCCAAGGGGGCACCATCAATTAGATCAGTCAAGTGATCAAATCATTGAAACATTTCAACAATTAGGGAATCATATTCTTGTCATAATTATAGTTCCCAAAATAAAATTAACTTCAAATCTTCTTCATTAATAAGATTATCAAGTGAATCAAATTTTCATCAATTGGGGCATCAACTTCATTAGACATCATATTAACTTGGTAGTCTCAAGTTAATCAGACAATCAATCAATCTTTGAAAGAGTCATTTTGTTAGGTCTCATATCAAATTACAGAATCTTATCACTATTTCAAATATCACTAGGGGCATATCAATTTCATTGCACTACATGAAATATATGATCTCTTTATCAAAACATCAAGAGATAATTGACTTCCTGAAGATCCATATCAAGTTAGTTATCTCAATCAAAATTTTCAACAGTAATCAGTTTGATGGAACCACATCAAATTGGTTACTCATTTAACTTCTCAAGATCTTCTAGCTAGATATCAGTTTCATCGCATCACATAAAACTGATTATTTGATCAAGTCTTCAAAATCTATCCTAACGCTAGTCAATTTCATTGTATCACATCAAATTAGTTATTCATTATCATCTTCAACACTCGGGAAGGTAATCAATTTAATCGCATCACAACAAATTGATTATGTTGATCAATTTTATCAATCATTCTATAATCTCCAGTATCTTCATAATCTCCATCTATTTTTGTTCAATCAAGTTCAAAATCAATTTCTAATCAGGAATAGTTTCATCAGGATTCATAGAAAACTATTCAATCAATTAGAATTTAATCAACATCATATTTTCCTTGAATCAACGCGTCCATCACACATCAATTCAAAGAGGGGCAAATGTAATCACCTAAAATTGGTTTGGTCTAATCAAAGGCCTAGATATTAGTTGAATTTCCCTAGGTCTTAATCAAGTCATTAAATCCAGGCTCAATCTTATTTATGTAATTGAATCAGATCAATTTAATTGCATAATTCATTAGAAACCAAAAAACAAATAATCAAATCAAAGTTTAATCATAAAAGAAGAGTGAATTAATTTATTAATTAATCCTAGCCTAATTAATTAAATCATACTCAAAAATACCTTGGCTAGAGTTATTAATTAAGTGAATTAAGTAAAGTTCATATTAACCACTCAAGCACAAAAGGAAAAATGACTTGGCTCAAGCCAATAGGATCAAATAAAAATGGATCACTCAAGGTTCAATCTCCATTGTTCATCATGAATCAATCCTAGCCATCAAATTCAAATTTTAATTTTTTCTCCCAAAGTAAAATCTATAAAATCCAAGCTCCATTAAGGCATTTGCATAAAGATCATTCATTGCATAGGCATAATACTAATTTTCATTCCAAGATAGTTCATTATAGAAGTATAATTTAGATCATTTTAGCTTTGAAAACATCATAATTAGATGGATTTGAGAATTTTTAATTGAATCTTACATCATATAATTGTCTATTCAATATGAATTAGGGCTAATCCAAGAGCATTTTTGACTAATTCAATTTGATCTTCTTTACTTTTAGTAGTTTAATTGCTTGAATTTGGTTAAATTTGATGCTAACCTACTAATGTAAGATCATATTGAGTTTTGTGTAGAAGAATTGCAGATATACAATAAAAGAACATCACAACATCATAACAATATCTTATCCAACCATCACACACATAAACCACAACAAAATCTTGATCGTATATAACATTCAACAAAGATAATAACTCCAATTGTTAGCCTCAAGAAAAATATGAGTAGCGTGTGAAGTGTTGACCAGATCCAACCTCAAAACATATTCCAAAACTTGAACATAAGCATATATGTCATCATACAAGTCAGATCTATCATATCTAACTATCAAACCATTCAGATCATCGATTTGATAGGATCATTGATCGATCCAATAAAAAATTGTCTTTGATCTTCATTGTACTTTGTATATGTGATACTCAAAAATATATAACTCAATCAATTGCTAACTTTAATTACTGCAAGAATAAAAAAGGTAGAAAATACCTCTCTAAATCTCCTCCTAGGTTTTCACCTCAAAACTCAATCATACATTCATGTATCGATCCATATAGTGAACCCTATACACTCTACCAATTTTCCCATTCTTAGCCAAATTTACACTCTAATCTTGAGTATCATCATAATATACCAAGTAAACTTTAGAATCATGTATGGCTTCCATCAATGACAATATAAAATCTAGAAAGAATAGTGTCTCTTTCCAACATATAATTATTACATCCAGTATATCTAATTTAGAGCTTCTATCCAAGTAATGGATTAACAATTCTTTAAGTGAGATATGGGGGATGTGTGTTATATTGAAGGATCATTAAGAAGTGTTACAAGAACTACTCTTTCTTAGACTTATTGTCGTAATGAAATAATATAAATAATATCAGTCCTCTTAATATGAATTTTATTTCCATGGAAAAGGCACTTACAGGAAGAGTTTGAATCTATTTCCCTATAAGCACTAATCGATGAATAGTTATATTGTTCAAAACCTAAATTCTAAATCCTCCAATCAAAACACTAAATAATTTTAATTGTTTTATGTATTTTGGTTATCTTATGTTCTCAAGGTGTTGAAATAGATAATATATTAAGGATATAACTACTCTAAAGTATAATCCATTTAGACCTTGATATAATAGTGAGAACATTCTTCTCAAAATAATATCTCACTGTGTAGAGCTATATCTATTTGGATTTTTAAATAGGAAATGCCTTAGGTTTAGAAAATCCTCAAGTACAAAGGAGAGAAACTCATTGCCTCTATTTGATTGGTTGATGATCTAAGAGTCCCAACCATTAAAGATAGCTACTTTATAAGGGTAATTATAAGGAAATCGATTGGGGATACCAACACCTCTAAAGAGGTTCATAAAATTTTCAAACAATATAGACTATGTGCAATAGTCATTGTTTTACATGGACAACATCCATGAATATTGTCAATCGATGTGCACAGTAAACCACATACAAATAGATTGGATTTAATCACCCATTTGTATTTGGTTTCTCTCCTCTCTCCATCTTGTTTTCTATTTTTTTTTTTCATTCAACTTTGTTAATTTCCATACAAAAATTCAAAATATTAAAAAGTTCTGCATTCAAAAACAAAATATAAGGTGTTTTAGAAAAGTGCAGAGGGTTGAGGTAGTCGAAAATAAGTTTTTCATGTTTAATTATGAGATTTTATTAGTTCAATAGTGGTATAGATTTATTATGCTAATATTTGATGGATTGTCAAGATTTTATTAATGATGAATTTGTTACTCCAATTATGCATTGAATTTGTAATTAGTATTCGTGCACTCATTTTGGACAGATGGTATTAAAGTCACAAACAAGATAGTTGGTATAATCACCGAAGTACAAAGTTAATAGAGAGCATTGATCATGCCCAGAGTTAACCAAGTGCAGCGATAACTGAACATACAGACTACATCGAGCAGTAAGCTACACTGAGCTACACATTATAACCGAACAGTAGTATAACCGAGATACACAGTCTACACCAAGTACTAAGAGAAAGCATTAACTGAGTTGATAAGAGGCTACATTAAATTTTGTTATGGCACATCATTCTAGGTAACAATTTTTTGTAAACCTAGATAATGGTTTAAAATGATCAAGGAGAACATTAATTATGGATTTTTAGCATTAATTTTAATTTTATATCTCCTATGTTAGATGATCAAGGTAAATTATATACACCATTGATCTTAGGTTAGGGATGTTATTGTAAAGCCCTAATTAGGTCATAAGGTTTGATATATATATATATATATTGTATAGATGTCATTGCGTAATATATTCTGATCAAGTAATGATCAAGTAGCCACCATACTACAGACATCAAAGATCAAAAAAGGGTTTTGAGATAGAGACTACATTGTAGCATTCAGTTATCAGAATAGAGGCAAGGTTACCGAACAAAATAGAGCAAAAGGTATTATCATTCACATTGAGGTAAAATATTTTATGAACTTAAAGGATTTGTATGAGAAATATTGAGATTGTATATATTTAGATCAAATTTATGTTACTTTCTAACAATTGTAATAGACCCCCTAAATCTCTTAACAGAGTAGACTTAACCATCTTTTTATAAATCTCTTAACCAAGTGAACACATATATTGTGTTGCTAAATCCTCACATGAGGTAGATCTAATATATCTCATTGTTACTCCTAATAGGGTAAGATTATTAGAAGTGATCAATCTTTGTAAGCTTTAACATGCTACTTTATTTACTGCAGTAGTGAAGTTTTGTGGGTCTCATCCCCATCGCAGTGTTTACCTTCTAACAGGGGTTTTCTGTGATACCAAAATACTAGTGTCATGTGGAATTATTTTCATGTATGTGTATTGTTTATTTACATACATTTACATTTAAACGGTGATACTATATTTTTCATGTATGCAAACTACTCAGTTGATTATTATAGAATATTGGGTTATAAATAAAAGATATGGAACTAGTGATGGAGAGCGGGGGAGGGTAGAGAGCGGGGGAGAGCCCAAATTCAAATTTGAATGTGGGCGGGATTAGTGTGGATGCTAAAGGTACTACAGGGCATACAAAGTTGGAGGATGCTGCTAACAACGGGAAGCAAGGGAAGAATCCCAATGTTGGCTTTGCACCTGGGGACTGGGGGGAGCAGGGTTGCATCATCAGGAGACAAGCTAGAGTGCAGCAAAAAGTGGGCCTCCCTTTTTGGGGTCAAGCCTAGTAAGTCTTCTTTACCACCGGTCAAGAATATATCAAGTCCTTCTCAGGGAAGTTTTGCGTTGGATATCTCAAACCAAAATATTTACCATACCATTTCTAGAATGAAAAATTCCCTGGTTGGAAGAATCATGGGAGTGGGACCCAATTTTGAAGTTTTTAGAGCATATGCCACAAGAAAATGGGGTCTGAAAGGGCAAGTTGATGTGGTTGCTATGAAAAAAGGGTGTCTATCTTTCTTCTTCTCATCTGAAGAGGATAGAATGAAAATTCTGTGCAATGGGCCTTGGATGATAGGTAAAAATACTCTGATACTCCAAAAATGGAGCCCTAATTTGGTCTTTGAGGAAGATGAGGTCATTCAAGCCCCGATATGGATAAAAATCCATGATCTTCCTCTTGAATACTGGATGGAGGAAAATTTTGTGGGGATAGCTAATACCTTTGGGGAGCTCCTATCAATAGATAATGTCACTCCCTCAAGGAGGAGACTAACATATGCTAGGATTGTGTGGGTATTACTCAGAATATTGATATGCCAGAAAATATTTGTTTTCGCTCCAAAATGGGGTCATGGGATCAGAAAATAGAATATGAATAAGTCCCTTTTGTGTGTTTTCATTGCAAGAAGGTGGGACACTGAGATAAGAAGTGCCCTTCAAAGATTGTCGAGAAAAAAACTAAGCAATGGGTCCCAGTGGGGAGAGTGAAGAAATTTGGAGAGGAACCTTCTTTGGAAGCCCTTATCAATAACATCACTATTGAAGCTTCAAAATCTGATAGTAATCATGATGGTAGAAAAAATATATTAATGCAAAGTGGGGACACTAATAGTAAGGAAAGTCTAGAAGTACCTAAGCTCAATGCAGAAGAGCAGAGGGAAGAAGGGGAGATGTAGGAAGAAAAACAGCAAAGGACTACTGATATAATGGATATAACCATTGGAGAAGGAAAAAATCAGACTACAACCCAAAATGATCAGAGTGAATGGAGATCAGAGGGTAGAAATAAAAAATCGGAGATGGATAATTCTTGGAAGGAGGATTTCCAGGGGCTTACTGGTCAAGGATCATTAGATATGCTACAAGAATCTCCTCATGAGATTAGAAAGATATCTTTTGAAGTTAAGACACCTAAATGGGGGATGCTAAAGACATAGTTCTTGCTTTATCAGGCATCCAGAGTGATGCGGAAAGTCATGGGGATAAGAAAAAATCAAAGAAGGCTAAAGGAAAGCAAGCAAGATTTGTTGAAACAACAAGTACAAAATTAGGGGATGTGGGAGGATTTTTGTCTTCCCCTGGACGCCCTTTGAACCAAAAAATTAGAGTCAAGGATGCCAAGAAGAATATTGCAGATGGAAGCCAACCCACCATAATGGAGGTGGGATCCTTTATTAAGGTATGAAGATCATTTCTTGGAACATTAGGCGATTGAATAATCCCCATAAACAAGATATAGTTAGGAATATGATAAGAGATAATAGACCAGATATTTTCTTAATTTAGGAAACTAAAATGTTGAAAGAGAAAGTTGAAAATCTTAGAATCTTTAAAAATGACAATATTTGTGGGGGTGACTCAGAGGGTGCTTCTGGGGGCATTGCTACTGTCTGGAATTGTGATGTTATTTATAAGGGGATTAATGTTGCTTGTATAAGATTTAAACATCTTAAAGATAATACTTCTTGGGTTTTAACCAATATTTATGCCCCTAATTCTAAAAAGGGTAGAGAGGTTTTTTGGAACAAGCTATCCTCCCTGAGGAACAATTTTACTAATGAGGAGTGGCTTGTTATGGGAGAATTCAATAATCCCTTAAAAGAAGAGGAAAAAAAAGGAGGAAGCCAATCTAATCTGGATAGTAGACTTGATTTGATGGATTTTATTGACAACCATTCTCTCCATGATATTGAGCTACAAGGTATTAATTATACCTAGACTAATAGAAGAAGTGGGAAGGATCTTATCTATGTTAGACTTGATAGAGATTTGATCAGTAATGATTGGTTTTCCCATTACTATTGCTCGTTATCTTCTCATTTGAGGGTTGGATTGGATCATAACCCAATCACTTTCATGGCGGATTTAATATCCAAGAAAAGGAATTTTCCTTTCATATTTGAGAAAATGTGGACTATGCACCCTCAAATCCAACATATGATTGAGGTTTGATGGAGTATTAAAATCAATGGCACTGCCATGTTTATCCTAGCTAAAAAACTTAAACATGTTAAGGATAATATTAAAGAGTGGAATAAAGAAAATTTTGGTAATATTTTTTATACTATGCCCAATATCAATATGGAACTGAAGGACATTCATGATTGTATCCAGAAGGAAGGTTATGAGAAGGTAACTAGAGAACAAGAGAATGAGAAGTTGGTGGAGCTCCATGATATTATTGCTAAGGAGGAAACATTCTGGAATGAAGGGGACATAAATACCTTAATGAAGGGGACATAAATACCAAGTATTTCTTCATGACTAATATTAAGCATAGACAGGCTAATAGAATCCCCCATTTGAATATCAATGGTACAAATTTAGAGGATGAAGAGGTTATTCGGATGGAAGCTAAAAACTATTTCCAAAATCTTCTTACAAAAAATAGAGATCTGAACAGGGAGGATCAAAGGGATCTGTTGGGATGCATTCCCCATATGCTCAATGAGAATCAGAACTTGGATCTTAACGCTATTCCCTCTAACTCTGAAATCAAAAAGGCTATCTTTTCCTTTGAAGGAGATAGAGCTCCGGGACCAGATGGTTACTCTATGTTCTTCTTTCAGATGTACTGGCACATAATTGAAAAAGATGTTATGAATGCTGTCAAGGAATGCTTTGGGTCTAGAAATTTGCTGAAGGAATTAAATGGTACTTTTATTGCCCTTATCCCTAAAAAATAGGGAGCTGATAAAATGGATCAATTTAGACATATAATCTTATGTAATTCTTCCTACAAGATTATATCTAAATTATTACCTCTAGAATTTTATATATTCTCCCCTCTTTGATTTCTTGGCAACAAAATGGTTTTGTGTCAGGAAGACAGATTCTGGATTCCATTATTTCTGTCCATGAGAATGTGCACTCTTTGGTGATGTCTAGAAAGGAAGGCCTCATCCTGAAACTGGATCTCTCTAAAGCCTATGATAGGGTGGATTCAGAGTTTCTTTTGATTGTCTTGAAAGCTTTTGGTTTTAACAAGAAGAGTACTAATCTAATCTTTCAGCTTATATCTTCTGCCACATTCTCTATTTTGGTCAATGGGTCTCCTACCCCTTTCTTCAAATCTTCTAGAGGGTTGAGGCAGGGGGATCCCCTTTCTCCTGTCTTTTTAATTATTATGGCTGAATGCTTGGGAAAATACATGGAAAATCATGTGAGGTTTGGGGAAATTAAAGGATTATGTCCTTCTGCTAACCAAGTGTGCTCTCATCAACAATTTGTTGATGACTTGGTTATTATGGGAGAGGCCTCTGTTAAAAATGCTACTAATATTAAGAATGCTTTGACTAAATACGGGAATGCTTCTGGACAAAATATTAATTGGGAAAAAAGCTCTGTGTTATTCTTTAATGTTCCTGAGAAGATAAAGATTAGAATAATGAGGATACTGGGGTGCGATTTGGGAACCCTCCTTAGCACTTACCTTGGGATTCCCCTTTGTTTGGAACCCCCTGACACTTTCTGGAGCTCTCTTGTTCATAGATTTCACAAAAAACTTATTGGATGGAAAGGACTAATGTTGAGCCAAGCTTGCAAGATTTAGATTCTCAGATCTACCCTTCAAGGCCTTTCTCTTTATGCTTTAAGTATCTTTAAAATCCCCAAAAAGTTTGGGGATTCTATTGAAAATATCCAAAAAACTTTCTTATGGACTGGAATGGAGAAAAAGAAAAGGATAGCTCTCATTTCTTGGGAAAAAGTCTATAGACCTATTATTAAAGGGGGGCTTAGTCTTCGTAGAATCAGAAATCTCAACAATTATCTCTTTGCAAAATTAATTTGGAGATATTATAATCCCAGGGGAGAATGGACTCTAATTTGGGATAATAAATACAATAAGAACCACCCTAACTTAATGTCTTTTCTTGATTATGACAGGGTCTCTGGAGGATCTTTTATATGGAGAAATGCCATGAAAAATATGGATGTCATTAGAAAAGGAATAAGATGGAAATTTGGAAATGGCAGGAATGTTCTCTTTTGGGAAGATGAGTGGGTTTCACTTGCCCCCCTTAAGGATTGCCCCAGATGGTAGAACTTTGTTAACATATGCAAACTTAGATTTGGAAGGAAAGTGGAGGATTACTGGGAAGGTGATCACTAGAGAGATCTGACTATTATTGACATTTCTATGGGACAACTTAACCAAATGCTGGAAACTACCACCCTAATCGAGGAGGAAGATAAGATTATTTGGAAGTATAGCTCGAGTGGTAACTTTTTTACTTCTTCTTTGTATATTAAGGATTTTGAAGATCTAATTGAGCCTTTTTGGGCTAAGGCCTGGATAAAGGATCTTACTCCTAAGATTAATGTTTTTTTATGGATTCTTTTACAAAATAAAGTCCTCACTACTGACAACCTTATGAGAAGAGGGATGAGTGTTGTGAATAGATGCTACCTTTGCAAGAAGAATGAGGAAAGTGTTGATCATATGATTATTCGTTGCCCTTATGTTAGGGAGATATGGGATAAATTTCTTATCCTTTTTAATATAGAGTGGGTTTTTCCTAAAAATTTGAATGGTCTTTTTGATTCCCGGAGACATCATTCAAATAATGAAACTATTATTCAAGTTTGGAAATTTGTTCTTCCCTATATTTGTTGGGGAATCTGGAGAGAAAGGAATGAAAGAGTTTCCAGGAATAAAGAGGCAAATTCCAAGGAGGTTTTTTACAAGATAAAGAGAGATATTAAATAAAATGTAGTGTTAAAGGATAGAATTATGGAACAAATCTTGGAAGAGGATATTGTCTTAAAAAATGGAAAATGAAAGGGAATTTTAAGAATCAAAACAACAAAGTTATGAGAGAAGATGCTAGGTGGGATTGCCACCTATGGGGTGGATGAAAGTTAACTTTGATGGGGCCTCGAAAGGAAACCCAGGGGTGGAAAGTTGTGGGATTTTATCAGGGATGAGAACAAGATTTGTAAGGGTCTCAAAGCTATTCCTATTGGCTTTCAGACTAACCATCTTGCTGAGGCCAGTGCTGCCCTTCATCACTACTACATTTGGGGCCAAATTTTGACAGAAGTTTTCGACGGGTAACTTTTTCTTACGAATTTGGTGTTTTTTTTTTTGTAATAGGCCCCGATGATGTCAGTATTCTGATGGGTGTTTAATTGACCATTAGAATTCTGATAGATTTGGGGTATACATTAAAAAAAACAAGTGAAACAACCTCATCAATTTTATTTTGATTGGAGAGTGGGAAAATGAGCAAAAGCTGAGCGCGGGAGAAGGTATGTGATTTCTTCATCTTTCGAGCTTCTGGCATCATATTCGAATGCATTTAATTTTATTGTTGAGGGAGTTACTCTCTGAAATGACTGCATTCTACTGGTGTTGTGCCCTAGCCTGTGCTTTAACTCCATTATTTGGTGTTATTGGTGCTTGTGCTCAAGGATATCCATTTTTTTGAAATGTTGACTATGGTTATCAAATGGACATCCCATGAGCTTCTAGCTAGGCGTCATTTGTATTGATAGCTTAGGGCATCAAATATATTGTATCATTGATAGTTGAGACTTTGTTAAAAGGAAATAGGACAAAGAACGATTTTTATTTAGTTTCTCTATTTTGATCCCTAAGTGGCTTACAACCCTACAGAAGTATATGCAGATTTATGGATCCAGTTGCAGGATACATAGCAGCCGATAATTCACAAGAAATCCATGCATCCAATTTGAATAAAAATTAATATAAAGAACTAGGGTCCTCCAATGGCCCAATCATTCAGACCTTGACTGTCCCCTCAACCAGTGACCCTTCAAAATCGGGTTATCATGCAATCAATGAGTGATCCTTCATTCTCCTGGTCTGCCCTAGATCCAAACATATTGGAAATACACAATACAATGATAACAAGTCTTTCACCATCCCCCTTCCCCCAAGGAAAACTATCAACCATCCCTTCCACATAGCATTTCACTTTTGTATGAGTGGATTGTGCAGGAACAGTTAACATTAAACAAGGAGAAAACTCCTCAACACATCTTGGAAACCATTGAATTCAATAATAAATG
>MU224061.1:496787-522628 GCA_018584345.1 Thuja plicata | reverse complement strand
TTGATTTTTCTCAATTATCTGAATATTAAATTCAAATATTTGAAAAGAGGATATTTATTCAATAATTAAATATTATTTAATTCCCTTTTTTATGTGTCTCAGCTAAAGAGGGTGAATTTAATTTAATGAAAGTGCTAGGACTTTATCAATTAAATTAATTCGATCATAGGATTTGTTTAGCCAAATAGTTATTTAGGAATTAAATGTGATGTATGATTAATACAAATTTAGGATTTTCTGCATTTGACACTCAGGTCGAGTAGAGTCAGTGAAAACTCAGAATTGCCTAGTACAATAGGACTTTGATGATTTAGAAGAATGACAAATGCAACAAAATTGGTTAGGGTTGCAAGATGCCAATTTTGGGGTGTTACAATTGTAATAAGAATGGACACAAAGCACATGAATGCAGAGCCAAGTTGAAAAAAACACAAAAGAAACCATACATGGATAAATATTTTCAGAATTGCAACATGCATGGTAATACATCACAAGCATGCAGAAAGACTACAAAGCAAATATGGAAGCCTAAAGGAAAAGAAAAGGTAAATCAACTGAGAAGAAAAGACAATGTTTATGCTTGGGATTACAACACTTGGAGTAGTTGCACAACATGTGGTAAATATGGTCATATAGCAGAAAATTGTATGAGGCAATGGAAAACTAAATCAAGGAATTGGTCAAACTCTAGAATGGCATGCTCTCACTGTCACAAAGTTAGTCACTTAAGAAGAGATTGTGCAGATTGAATATATACTTATGAAAATGGAAATACAATTGAAGTAATCCTAAGGATCAAAAATCAGATGTGGATAAGATCATCAAGTGATAATGCAAGACCAAGCACAACATTCGGTGACACCTCATCTGATGGATTGGGTAGTTCCACCGTCTCCACTTGAGCAATAAAAGCAGGTATGGAAATATGTTATGCAATTATTATATCTTACATTAGTTCCTATATTCATTGCACAAATGCCAAATTAGCATGAATGAAGATGCACTATGGTATTATACTTTTGCATTTTTTTGATCTAGTTGAGTCGGTTAATATGTACTGAGTTAGAAATGCCAGTCAGTGAAAATGTGATGAGACAACCAAGTTGTTATGACAACTGATTATATGGTATACTCACCAAGCTCAAGTAATGATAGTGTTAAATTAGCTTAATGTTTGTTCATAGAGTAGTTAGTGAAGAACATTTATTGCACCGTCCTAATTCATTTATTATAAATATGATTGACGTGAATTCATTTGTTCATGACGTGATCATAGAGTAGAATAGAGAAGATAGAAAAATTGAAGCAGAGCATTTTCAAGCATCCTATAAAGATTTTGTTCACACTCTGAGAACACACAGGTTAGTCTTTAAGCATTCTATCATTACCAAGCTATTTCAAACACCATTCATGCATAACCTAAAATAGAAAATGGCATCCACATCCTGAGTGATGAAAGAAAAGATGGAGAAGGAAAAAAAGATTATTTTAGTGAAGAACTCCACCTACATAGAGACCAACTACATGATACACCTACTGGTTATAGCCCAAACCGATGATAAAGGCGCATTTTCATTGATCTCATCTAGGGTTTTTTTTTCCAAGATGTGTGTACCTTCATTTTCTATAAGATAGGTGAAATTGGAGATTTTGAGATTATTTCTACTTATCAGAAGCTATGCACCAATGGGGATTTGAAAGAAAAGCATAAAAATATGGAGGTTAAAGGGTTAACTAATGCCCTAAATTTCTTGAATGTATTCAAGACCGAATGGATTCATATCATTTTGAGATGTGTACATGAAGAAAAGTTCTGGCTAGATGATCCCAAGAAGATAACTAAGGATGTTATTCATGCCGTGATAGGGTATCCAATATGTGACAAATCAAAAGTCGTAAGGCATTTACCAAGAGTTGATATTGAAAAGTTAACTAAATACGAATGGGACGGTAGAGGCTTGAAGATAAACTACATTAGTGATCTTGAATTGAAATTTGGAGCATATGTCATTGGCTACAAGTTTTGTCATTCAATAAAATTTAACAATGTCCCTTGTGGAGTTTTAGAAAACCTACAAAATCATCAAGAAAGGATTAAAAATTGATCTCATCAAGCTGTTTGAGAGGAAACTTGAAGAGAATATGAGGACCATTAGATCAGCCAAGTAAAACACATGTAAGTTTAGTTCTCTACTACTATGCACATTTTTCTACCTATAGAATTTCTTTCCCTTAGTCGGTAAAGTCAAGTGGAAGTCAAACCAACCTATTACAATGCAAATTAGTGACTTCATCACAAGTCTAGGGGATAATTTTGAACCAGTTATGAATGAGTATATTGCTAAGTTCAAAGCCAGGATGGAAAATAGATCTAGAATTCCTCAATAATTGGTAGATAAACATAAAGATGAAATCTATTTTATAGTTGACGCCGACACTATCTTAATCAAGGTAGTACAACCGAGGACTGCGTGGTTACCTCTGTTAGAGTGTGAGTTAGATATTGATGTTTCTTCAGAAGCTATTGAAAAATTGTTGAATGAACCTGTTAGCACTTTTTCTTGTAGAACAACCATACTGACAATAGACTTATATACTTGAATGTAAACTCCTATTTTATACATTAGAAAGGCTAATTAATGAGGATTGGATAATATCCTCCTTCTTCTTTGAGCTCCACATCACTCAGGTGGGTATTGCCTTATCTACACATACATGTGACTCATTTTTGACAAATACAAACTTGCAGATATAATTGTGGAATAGTTTTCAGATTCTTTAGGTAACAACTACTTCAATATCTCCTCAAATATTTTAAAATATTCTTCTTACATAAAGTAAGTCTAAAAAATAGAGCAATCCTAACTCCTAATATCATTAAATTAAAATGGTTTTTCAATTATGTTTTGATGAATGGATTTATGAAACATCCCTAATCTTGCATAAACTAGTTCCTTATCCTATTGGTGACAGAGTCAAACATGACATTGCAAAGATGATCATAAACAAAAGAAAACATCATAGTTTGATATTTTTATATGCCTTACATAAAATAGACCTCAACAATCAAGTTCTACTTATTTGATCCACCTATGTATTTTAAAGATGCAACTTTCTACTCAAAGAATTTAACCCTCTCCTTGAAAGAGACCTTGGAGTAGATCATACATAACCAACATCCACTAGAAAGACAAGATTGGAAATACCCTTGATATTCCAACTTATACAAAACTGAATTCATATCCTAAATCATAGTTATTCTTTGAATAACTCTATTGCAAGCATTCCTTAAATGATTAACAATAGACAAAACTAACACACCTTGGATGCCCTAGTTTATATGATTTAGAAACATAAATGGAGACAACTTGATATCAAAAAAATAGTGTTGAGATTGATTCATAAACAAGAAAATAATTTCCTTTTACAATAATGTTATTCTCTGAGACAGAAAGGAAAAAGAACACTGTATATGCATAGAAGAGAAAAAATTACAGCAGACAACTTGGAAACCTATTTTGAAACTTCTAGCAAAGAGAGACAGAACACAGTCTGAAATCCCCAAAGTAGAGTAGAAGACAGGAACAAAAACCCCTAAAATAGAGAAAAGAAGAGATTAAATAGAAGAGGAAACCCTAAAAACTACATCTAATTCACACCTGTCCCTCCCTCAAATCTGATTTGCACTCATTCCTTCCTTTCAAAAAAATCTCATCCTTCTCGGTGACTTCAAAATATGATTTTACTTGCATTCCAAGTCTTCAAAATATCTGATGTATTTCATTAATAATTGACTCCATCTATCTTTTCAAATCTCCTTTACTCTGCCACTGAGAAGCTCATCAAACCTGATTCCATCTGTTGAGAAAATATGTTTGAAATCTAAGAAAATATGATTTCACTCTTGGTTCAAAAACCTCTGAGAAAGACTATAAAATTTGGTTTTCATAATAAAATATATGCATTTTGTCTCTTCCTTTTATGCAAATCTAATCTTCATTCGGTCCAAATTTGATTTCATTATGCAAAACATTGATTTCCTCTATGTTTTTAAAACTCTTCGCGTAATGCATATTTCAAATACTTTGCAAAAAAAAATATTGCATCAAACTATACATTTGAACCATTAATCAATTTGAAAATTTTCATTTTATGCCTTTTAAGCCTAGAAGCCACTAGATTTTTACACTTGGCATGCACTGATTCATTGCTTTATTCTGGTCTTAACTCACCTTTAACCCCTGCTCATTTGGAGACCTAGAGACTAAGAAGTCTCTAGATCTCTTAATATTTTTCCTTACCTCGAGTCTATCTGGAGACTTGGAGACTAACTTAGTCTCTAAGTCTCTGAATGAATTTTCTAACCATGGGTTTGTTTAGATACTTGGAGACTAAGTTAGTCTCTAAGTATCTAGATCTCACTTAACTGCACCTTAACTGTGCCTTAACTATGGTTAGCTTGCACCATGTAGTCTCCAAGTCTCTGATGAATTCTGTTAACCCTGGTTTGATCCGATGACCTGGCAATTTTACTCTATCTCCTAATCTCCTGATCTTTTTGCACTAACTTCCAGAATTTGGCGACCTAGCGACCTTGTTAATCTCCTGATATTTTGATGTTTGGATTCTAACTGCTAACATCTAGTGACTCAACGTGGCAATTATCTGGTCATCATCTCCAAGTCACTGGCATTTTCTGCTAATTGCTAGATTATTCAGTGACTCAACACCTGCTTGACATGTGTCCACCTGTGCCATGTGTCTGCCACGATACCACCTCTCTGCAAAATTAGGTCACCTTTTGGTCACTGGCATGGAAATCGAGGTGTTGCACCTCCTACACATGCATGGAGAGAGCCTCTACCTCAACTTCAAAGTATACATTGTGCTTTGTTGTTTATAAACTCTTCATATTTCCCCAACAGCATGAATGTGAGACTAAATCCCTCAAGGTTTTTAAAGCATTTGAATTTTGGCGCCCAAAATTATGGGGCCCACCACACAAGTCACTCCTCTAGCACCAAAGGGCCCACCAAGAGCCTTTGTGCTTCTTACTTTACAACACATGGGAGCGATGTTGTATATAGATATTTAAAATTTCCAGCGCCCAACGCATGTGGGATAATGTGTTTTCACATTTTTTGAGTTTTTTAGCCCCTTTCCAATATGTTGTGCGACTTCTGGTGAATTTATTTCCATTTATGGCATGACATCTTATTTTAAAGTCTTTTTCACAGTCATTGGAAGAATTAAAAATCTGCATTGGGTTAAAGTTGTAAAACTTTTTCTTCTTTCCTTTGCCTGTGCAGGCTGCTTATCTTCCACATGGCTCCTTTGAATATACATGTTTTCCTTTTTGAAATTTTTAAACTTCCCTCATTTAGCATGGGAATTTTACCTTCCAATAACATTTACCTTATGTACTCTTATGCAACCCTTCTCTTAAAATAATCCATAGTCTACATCACTTGTTTCTGTGCAGACATTTACAACTACCATTTCATTAGCTTGCAAGTTTGAATTTCTTTCCTTGTTGCATGGATATTTAGGATTGCTCCATCTTGTTAAGAGAACCCTTTCCTTGTTAGCGATGTCTTGACTCTTTTGTTGTTTTATGAGTTTCTTCCCTTGATGAATCATCCACTCTGGTAGAAAGTAGCCAAGTAGTGCTGGAGGATGTGGTATTGATGCCATAAAATAGCACTTAAGAATGCAGTCGGCACAATAGATGGTAATTTTGTGGCAACAATAATCATCCCAGAATTTACAGATGGATATGTATATATCAACAACTATAGGTAATAGGCATTATGTGGCATTGATGCTTTTCTTGGAAGAAATGTCATCCTCTCCTTCTAGACCTCGCTTTTGTGCATGAACTTTAAAGCTTGAAGATGTAGCTTTCCTTGCACTCAGACTCTTCACAAACAACTTGAAATTTTAAAGTTTTAAAAGTTTAAAACTTCTCCTTTAATGCCCAATGCAACTTCCTTTATTATTCTACTTGTATTTGCATTGATTTTAATTCCCATGCTCATCCCCAGTCTGTGCAAGTCTCGATAGTTTCATTTGTATGTGCAATGACTTTTTAATGTTTTAAAACTTGCTTCATCTTGTTGCGCGTGGACTTGGCATTTACATTTGGAATGTTGGTTTTTAGATGATTTAGATGCCCTCCTCCTCCTGGCTTCTACGCAGCCTCCATGGTATGGTTTACTTTTTTATTTTTTAAATAAAAACTTTTAAAACTCTCCCCTCAACATAAGCTGGGTGCAACATCAAATCATGGTATATTTTGTTTTGCAAAAACTTCAAAACAATTCTCTTCTGCTGGGCGCACCAAGCTGTGGAATCTGATTTTGTATTTTAAATGAATTTGCACTTCAATGTTTTATAAAAATATTAATCTCCAAGCTGGGTGCAACATGCATTCTTTGGCTGCTGGTTAATTTTTACAAAATTCCTCCCCAAAACCATGTGCCCCCTTTACAATGTTCTTTACTGCCATCCCAATACTATATGCAATTTGTCTTGCATTGACTCTGGTTAGTGAAATACATTGATTTTAAAGTGCTTTAAAAAAGTTCACAAGTTCCAAAAATGCTTTCATTATTTCCGGTACAAACTATCTCACAATCGATCCACAAAGTGACTCGTTGGTGGTTATTTAAAACCAACTTTCACAGTTCCACAAATCGGCTTCATTATTGGCAAGTAGCCTCCGGAACGAGCTTCAAAAACCTACTGGATACTTCTTTGAAAGCATGGGAACCAAAAATTACATTCGTCTCCAGCATCTGAGCAATTTTCATTAACTGGACTGGCTTTGAAAACACTCGGGCCAAAAGATAATAATATGCAAAGTGAGCAACTTTGTTATATTCTTCAACCAAGAGTTTGCAAACCTTACCAGAAGTACTACTTGGAAAGTCATCATATTGCCTCTTGAATATATTTTGCTTGGTAGAATGACTCATTCATCATCATTGAATACACATGCAAAAGGGCTTCACCGGATTCAACCTCGGGTGCAAGATGCAAATAATTAAACTTAGCAATTCAGAAAATAGTGCAAGTGCAAAATGCCGAAACAACATAAACTTCATCTGGATAGGCCATTGCAAGATTACCAAGACAAGCTCTGAGACCTCACCATCGGATTAAGTAGTACACTTACATGCCATGAGAATGATTCCATAATTGGTTCCTAAAAACAAATCTCAGATAGAAATTTATCACTCTTTGAAAATGACCATTCTGCAAACTTCAATTTGTTCACCATTGGCAAACTGCAAAAAACTTCTTCAAATTTGAATTCATAAACTCATCAAGAATGATCCTTCATAATATAAACTTCTGGAACATTATTCACCTTCACACATGGAATATATATGTTCAAGTAACTTTCTCTAATGATGAACTGATCAACCGGTACTAATCTATAACTTTAGCACCTTACAACTTTTCTGATTGTGTACTCAGTACATATGCAAAATTTGGATTTGGAATCAAGATGGGAAAGTGGACAAATGGATTGCTACAAGTCTAAAAATATTTAGGTAGGTACAATCTCATGTTTTCAACACAGGGGAAAACTCAATTATGTAGGGTATTCAATTGGATACAACTTGCAAGACCTCAAAGTAGGCTATTCAGCATTCTAGGCAAAATAGAGAAACATGACAGTTTTGCAAGACCAACTTTGGAGAAACTGAAAACTTACCAAATGGATTCAAAATGACTTAGGATTTAAAACATAGGCTCTATGATATACATATTGAAAATTACCAAAGAAGTGACCCATGAAACCTAAAAGGATGCAAGATATTCAGATGCAAAGTAGGCTTGTTACAACAAAGTGACACTTTAATCAGCAAGTACAGAATGGACAAGTGCTCAAAACAAGACATCACTAACTGACTCAAAACTTGGATCTAATGATCTGGGACGTATTATTATGCCTAAAAAAGAGTGATGAACACTTGATATGCAATATAAACTTCAAAATTTCACCAGGGAAAAAAGGCTCAAAAAGCACTCATAAGAGGTCAGAATGCAAAATTTTTAACAAGGTACTCAAAACCCTGTTGTACCTTTGAGTACCAACATAGCCTATTGATCAATCTGCCATGAGATTTGACATGTATGATGAAGAAAAGACCCACATATATATTGGTCTACAAGTGCACAACTGAAAAGGAAAAATACCAAAATTGTTAAGTCACTAAAGAGGAAACTTGCAATCAAAGATGAACATTTGGACAAATCAGAAGTTGAAACCGAGAAGCAAACTTTAGTCGGTCAAGGAGAAGAACCTAAACATGATATTGATGCCACTGAATTAGATGAATCACAAGTTAAGGTACCTAAGGCCAAATGGGGCAGAAGTATAAAGACTGAGTCTCTACCAAAGACCAGATAACAATCGATGACTAAGGATTCACCACCTTTGAAGAAAGGTATTGCAAAGATCACAAGACCCTCACCTAGGTTCACATACCAAAAAATGAAATAGAAGGGCACAACCGAGAATCCTACACTGAGATAGAGGAATAGATATGTAAGGAACTAGGATGACAAGGATGATTATAATAAAATCCTATTCAATTTAGAGTTGTTAACAATAAACCGTCACAAACTATTAATGAAATTGAAGAGGCAATAAGATCAACCAGACAACTAGGAAATCCTAAGATACAAGCATAAGAAGATCTATCTAGCGAGAATAAAGATAAACTTAAAGAATAAATTATAGGTGTGATGATAAAATTCAAACAATTTCTAGTTGAATTTTCTACTTTCATTCCCTCTAAGTTGTATGATAAGATATCAACACATTGGCCATACGCACTCACCACCAAGAAAAAAATGAGAGGTAGCTCTCAGTCTTATTAAAATAGATTATATAGTTGAGAAAATAGGGAGTTTGATGCAACAGTATGCCAAGGAATTTCCTAAGAAGGAAAGGACATTGTGTATCTTGCAAGGAAACTTGAAGGAAGTGGATATTAAAAGCACTCAAATATGGAATAAAATGTTGAATCCACCTAAGGAAATAATAGACACCGAGGAAGCATAAGAAATTGCATCCACAGTCGATACCGAAGTAGATCGGCTGAGTACAGAACCAATTGATATTAATGATGCAGATATTAAATATGTACTAGACAAAATTCCTCACATTTTGAATAATATGAGTCACCTAGATATCACAATAAATTATATTACAAAAGGTAATCCTGATGATAAGGAAAAGGAAGATGAGATAGTTGGAGCGACCGAGCCATTAGATGAAAAGGACACAAAAGAGGCTGCTCAAGCTAATATATCAGGCTAGATACCTATTTTGGTCCAAGAAATTGAAATAGAGAGTGAAGCACAGTAGAAGACACTCAAGCAAGAAACAGATACAAATGAAGACAAGGGTGATCAACAAGGTACACCAAACGAGCATAGTGGTGGAACAACAGAAGGTGATGCACCAAAAGAGACCACAAATGCATAAGAAAAAGGTAAAGATAACACATGTAATATAGGAAACTCGATAGACACTTCTATCATAGACACAAGGTCAGTTACTGAGGCATCTCATCAAGTCCTCACACCGAGTACCAAGCCAACAAAGACAAAATCCAAGCAAAAGACTCAATTAGCAATAACTTTATCTCCTTCAACAAGTGTTCAAGATAAGAAGAAGAAGAAGAAAGGAAACAAATCCACTATTACATTGGATGAAGTCATAGAGATTCCAGCATGGGATCCAAGAAGACTTAACCCGAAAATATTGAAGACATATGGTGAATTATGCACCAGAAAAGCAACATAGGACAATCTAAGGAAAGAACTCAAGAATACACAAGTCTTACAGATTGCAAAGGAGATCATCAAGAAAGTTGTTCCTATTGTGAATATTGATGAGTCATTGCCCATACTCGATCAACTTTCACTTCTCACCGAGGCAATTAGCAAACTTGACATTGATGCTGAGTAGAAACTAGAAGAATGACCAGAGAAGAAGATCCAATACAAGGTCACAGAGAAGATTAGCTAGGTAGTAGTAGCTAATAAGGTAACTTTTTTTGAGTCTGTAAGTGGTTTAGAAACTGTTATATCTAATGCCATTACAATTCTATAGTAGTTATGCACCTTAGATCACTTCACTACCGAGATTAGTGAAAAAATAAAGAAAATAGATCAAGATCTAACAGATAGTGCCAACAGTCTATCAACCGAGGAAAATGCTTTACAATTGCATTACACAAAAGTACTAAAAAACAAATGGTTGGGACTAGATTTTAAGAAAGAAGAGGAGACAATAAGAGAACAAGTAACCGAGCTCTAGGAAACATTACTACCACATTTGGTAATGATGCAGAAACATGTGACATTGGCAAAGAACCTCATTTCCACCCCAGAATTGTCAATAACCAAAAGCATATACGATATGCATGATCAGATAAATTTAGAACTATTGACCCTCGAGCATTTAAAGGAGGACTAGGAGAAGCTACTGGAAACACTCAAGAATGCCCATCCTCACATTTTTGACAAACTATAAGTTATACTCCTTTTGTCATTATTTTCAAAAAAGGGGGAACTATATGTATATAAGTATATTAAAGGGGATACTATAATCTGGAAAAGTTCATATACATATACTGAGCATGTACAAAGGGGGAGTCACCATGTATAGTACTATGTACAATAATAATTTGTTGATACTAATGCCAACGGGGGGAATGTTACTCCAATTACGCATTGAAGTTGTCATTAGTATTCATGTTCTCATTTTGGACAGTTGGTATTAGAGTCACAAATAGGACACTTAGTATAATCACTGAAGTACATAGTTAATCAAGAGCACTGATCATGCCCAGAGTTAACTAAGTGCAGTGATAACCGAACAGATAGACTACATTGAGCAGTAAGTTACACCGAGCTACATAGTATAACTGAACAACAGTATAACCGAGATACACAGTCTACATCGAGCATCGAGAGATAGCATTAATTGAGTGGACCAGAGGCCACATAATAGTTTGTTATGACACATCATTCTAGGTAACAATTTTTTTCCAACCTAGATAACAAATTACAATGATTGAGGAGAACATTAATTATGAATTTTTAGCATTAATTGTTATACCTCCTATGATAGATGATCAAGGTAAATTATGTACACCGTTGATCTTAGGTTAGGGATGTTATTGTAAAGCCCTAATTAGGTCATAAGGTTTGATATATATATTGTATAGATGTCATTGTGTAATGTATGTTGATCAAGCAATGATCAAGTAGCTGCCATACTACAAACATCAAAGATCAGTCAAGGGTTTTGAGATAGAGTCTATATTCCAACATTCAGTTATCAGAAAAGAGGCAAGGTTACCAAGAAGAAAAGAGCGGAAGGTATTAACATTCACATTGAGATGAAACATTTTATGAAATTAAAGGATCTGTATCAGAAATATTGAGATTGTATATATTCAGATCAGATTTTTGTTACTTTCTAACAAGTGTAATAGACCCCCTAAATCTCTTAACAGAGTACACTTAACTATCTTTTTGTAAATCTCTTAACCGAGTGCACACATATGTTGTGTTGCCAAATCCTCATATGAGGTATATCTAATTGATCTCATTATTACTCCTAATAGGGTAAGATCATCAGAAGTGATCAATCTTTTAAAGCTTTAACAGGCTACTTTATTTACAGCAGTAGTGAAGTTTTGTGGGTCTCATCCCAACTGTAGTTTTTAACTTCTAACATGGGTTTTATGTGATACCAAAATACTACTATCATGTGTACTTAATTTCATGTATGTGTATTGTTTATTTACATGCATTTAAATTTTAGTAGTGATACTATATGTTTGGAGTATGCAAACTACTCAGTCAATTATTACATAACAGTGGGTTATAAAGATTTGATTAAAATTTTTAAGGGTGCTGATTCACTCCTCCCATCTTAGTACACACCTCTCCATTATCCCAACATAATTATGTTCTCATTAGACACCATTTCATTGCTAGAGAATTGTTCTAATTTAAAATGATACTTTAACATAGTCTCACTAAAACTTAAATATCTTTCTTATTTCTTAATGAAATTAAAAAATTCAAAATACTCTAGAAAATAGTGAAGAGGAGAAAACACCTCCAATGAAATAGTTTCTAGAAGGATCAAGTAGTGAGCCCCTACTATTCTAAAGGTTAAGAATTCTGCATAAAGGAAAATTTCTATACAATAACTACCTCTTTCTTCCAAGAATAGTAAAGTTCTTGTTAATTTGCAAATGACATCAACCTGCTAGAATAGTAGGGAGATAAAACTTCTATTCTCCAGGGTGCTATCCCTACTATTCACCAGGGGCTAGGCTTAGAAGGGAAACTAAGGATAAAGAGCAATGAGTGATTGAGTTCAATAGTTTTTGGAAATAATTATTGACTACAAAGATATAATATGGAGAAGACTTAATTGTTTGAAGCATAAAAAAATAAGGTAAAAGGACCCATGTTATCAAGAGAAAGACAAGGAACTCACATTTGATTTGATGGTCAAAGGTAGATTCAAAGATGGATGGTGAAAATATTTTTTTTCTAAAAAAAGAAAACTTCTATTTCAAATGTTTCCTATGTTATCAAGAAGATGCAAAAGCATTAATATAATTTGATAAAGTCACTCATTCTAAATGCTACATGAAAAAATAACATAAGCCAAATGATGGAATTAAAAAACCTAGGATTTACAGAATAAGGACATAAATAACCTAAAACACTAGTGGAGAATACTATCAATATTTCATTCATATTTTGATAGAGAAGATAGAGGGATTTGAATGTGATGGGGAGCTCTTAACTCCTAGAGATTTCTTTCTCTCTCCTAGACCTTTTCTTGGTCTTCCTTAGGGATTAAATCACTTCCCTAACTAGAGGATCCTTCACTGATCCACTAACACACTAGGGGCTCTCCACCAAGTTCAACTCTTCACTCAACCCTTCTCCATACCTCTTCACATCCATGGCTTACCTTGGTCACTTACTTCCCCAAATGTCCTATCCTACTTGTGATAGGATTCCTGGCCTTCTTGGTCTTCATTTCAACTCTCCTAGATAAAATTTTGTGGATCCTTAACCCTAGTTTCAATAGGGTTCAAGATTTCTAGTGCTTAATGCATTGTAACATTTTAGGCCTAATTAGCCCTCCTAATCACTGAAAAAGTGGATTTTTCTCCCAAAATCCCTTAACACCCTTGGGAAGTAGTTATGGATTCCTTGTGGGTTTTTCCTCTACTCTATTATTTTCAAGGTCTCAAGTTCCCACTCTGTCCGTACCATAGATTTCCAAGAAACCCCTATTTTCAAGGGTTTTAGGGAATTACATGTACACAGTTTGGTTTCTTGGCTCATTTTGAATTCCTTCCACAACTCCTTCAAACTTCTCCTTGAATAAAAATAACAAGGAATCACCTCTCTACATGCCCCCACCATTGATTGGATTCAAATATTCCACTGAGCAAGCTTTCTTTCTACTGTTCCATTCAATCACCTAACCAGAATGCTCTTGCACTCGCCTAGGGCTTGATGATAAAATTGCTTCCCCACACAAAATGACTCCACAACCTATATAAAAAATTTACATGGAGTCCCCTAATTGAATACAAGAGGCCATATGAGTTTGATCATGAAAATTGAAGAGGGGGGCATATTTACATAGTTGCCTCAAAACCAGACAACGAAACTGCAATAACAAAAGAATTTACAAAACCTTCACCAGTCACACAAAATGATTAACTCAATGCCACAAAAAGTAAGTAAATGACAAAATAAAAGTTCTCAATCCATTAATTAAGTAGTTTCAATCCATTAAACATCTGGATCTAAGCACTGTCATGAAAATACAGTCCTAAATCCTTCTTTTCCACAAACAGGTCATACAAAATGATAAATAACTACTAGATTAGGGTTTTTTCCACCTTTTATATCCTATTCCCACATGTTTGGACCCTCTTGTCAGTATTTGGAAACCATTAAAGCCCTTTCCTACAAACTAGGAAATGTTGTCATGACAACTTTGCAATGTTGCAAAAGTTGTCATGACAACTTTTACAATTTTTGCCAAAATTACATTTTAACCACTCGAATGGCCCAATTTGGTTTCCAAACTTACCAAATGGTCCTAAAAAACTTGAAAACATTAAAACCTTGAATGCCACTCCAATTTGGAGTTTTGGTCAACCCTTTGACCCTGTGGTTAACTTCTAAGGATAAAGACCCCTAGATGTAACTTGACTCATTAACTAACAAACCCTAATCTCTACTAACCCTAAACACACCTTAGAAACACTTGGGACTTTATAAAATAGTCCTTATTCAATGAAGTTTGGCCAAACCAAGATACAAGCCAAAATGACCAAACAATATCTTTCAAAGACCTTAGGGTGCTCCTGCACCATCCCCCCCTGCAACAAACAAGTTAGGGTACATGTGGTGTGAGGAACTCCTCACTAATTCCATGCTTCTTGAAGTCACTCTCAGCTATCCAAGTGGCTTCTTCCTATGGTTGATGTCTCCATTTAACTAAGTGTTCCATATACACCATATGCCTGGTTTGCTTCTTCACTCTTGAATCCAATATCTTTTCATCTTCTGGCTTGATCTGATATGAAGTCTTCAACTCTTGCACATTTTTATTCACTTTAGTACTATACTGTACCTCATCCAACTCTGGCCCTTTATACTTTATCATGTCCTTCACATTGAAGATTGGAGAAATTGACATCTCCTTGGTTAACTCCACCTTATAGGCATTGGGTCCATACTTGGCCAACACCTTGCAAGGCCCAATCATTTTCATCTGTAACTTACTACGTATCCCCTTTATTAGTCTTGCCTTATTCAAAAACACCATCACTAGATCACCCACTTCAAATTGCAGATCTCTTCTTCCCTCATCCCTCTTGGCTTTCAATTTCTGATTAGCCTCCATTAATGTCCTCCTAACATGCTCATGTACCTCTCTCATTGATTGAGAGAAATCATTAGCATGACCACTTATGCCTTTGTAACCTTGTTGGTCTCTCAACTCAAGTACACCCCTAGGATGCAACCCATAAACTATCTCAAATGGGATTTTACCTGTGGTCCGATTGGTGCTATAATTGTAGGTAAACTCTACCTGAGGTATCACTTGCTCCAAACTTTTTCCATATTCTTTGGTCAAACACCTCAACAAATTTACAAGTACCCTGTTAATCACCTTAGTCTGGGCATCTATTTGTGAATGATAAGCTGAGCTATGTGACAAGTTGGTTCCTAGTCTTCTCCAAAGTGTCTTCCAGAAATGGCCCATAAACTTCACATCTCTGTCTGCAACTATGCTTAGTGAAAAGCCATGTATTCTCACTACCTCTTTAAAAAACAAATGAGCTATATGGCTAGCATCATGTGTTGTCTTGCATGGGACAAAATGGCTCATCTTGCTAAACCTGTCTACTACCACCAACACACTGTTAAAACCATTAGGTGTCCTAGGTAGTCCCATAATAAAATACATGCTGATACAATCCCATGGTCTACTTGGGATGGGCTTTGGATGACATAAGCTTGCATTTGATGAAGTTCCTTTTGGCTTTTGGCACACCCCACACTTCTCCACATATCTCCTTCTATCCCTCTGCATTTTTGGCCACCAATAAAACCTCTCCATTAGATCCAAAGTCTTGTTCATTCCAAAATGTCCACTGAGACTCCCATTGTATTTTTCCTATATGAGGTTCTTCCTCATAGATCCCCTTGGCACACATAACTATTTTCCTTTGAACAACAATCCATTTTGAAGAGTATAATCTGCATACTCACTGTGAAAGTGATTCTCAAATTCCTTGCACACCTTGTAAATCACTGAGAAGTCTACATCTCCCTCATATAGGTCCTTAAACCCTTCTACCCTTGTGCTTTGCAACTGAATCTTTGTATGGTAAGAATACTTCTACTTAGGGCATCAACAAATTTGTTTTGTACCCCCTTTTTATGCTTAATAGTGAAGGTGTATGACTACATAAACTCCATCCATTTGATGTACCTCAAACTAAGTTTATCTTGAGTATTGATATAGCTCAATGCTTGGTTATCTGTGAAGACAAAAAAATATTTAGGCAATAAGTAATGCCTCCATTTCATTAAGGCTTGTACAAGAGCATATAGCTCCAAGTCATAGGAAGAGTACCTAGACTTTGCCTCATTCAATCTTTCACTGAAAAATGCCACAGGCCTTCCTTCTTGGCTTAAGACAGCCCCTACTACTATGCTACTGGCATCACATTCTACTATGAAAGGTTTTTCAAAAATTGGTAACAAAAATATAGGTTCAGTAGCTACTTCCCTCTTCAATATTTCAAACCCTTCATTAGCTTCTTTGGTCCACACAAATTTGATTTTCAATCCCCCTTTTATGGTCTCTAGGACTGGAGCACAAATTTCACTAAACCTCCTTATGAACTTCCTATAGAATTGGGCTAACCCATGGAAGCTCCTAACTTCTATCCCTGTCTTGGGAGTAGGCCAACTCAAAATGGCTTCTACTTTGTCCTTATCCATTTTCAAGTTACCTTGGGATAATAAAAATCCTAGGTAAACCAATTCTTCGTTCATAAACTCACTCTTCTCAAGATTGATGGTGAGTTTTTCTTCTTGCAACCTCTTCAACACTAAATCCAAGTGTTTCATGTGTTCCTCCTTTATCTTATTGGATATGAGGATGTCATCTAAATATACAAATACAAACACACCTATGTAATCCTTCAAGACCTCATTCATCACCCTCATGAAGGTGCTAGGTGCATTGGTAAGCCCAAAGGGCATAAATAACCACTCATATAACCCCTCTTTGGCCTTAAATGCTGACTTCCACTCATCACCTTCCTTCATCCTTATTTGGTACTACCCACTTTTAAAATCAATTTTAGAGAAGTACTTACCACCCCCCAAACAATACATTAATTAATCCTCTATTCTAGGAATAGGAAACCTATATCTAATAGTTATCCTATTTATTTCCCTAGAGTCAGTACACATCCTCCACTTACCTCCCTTCTTAGGATCCAACACCACTGGGACAGTACATGCGCTTATGCTCTTTCTAATCAACCCATGGTCCAAGATTTATTGTACTTGCTTAGCTATCTCCTTGTTTTTCTATGGTGTCATTTTATATGCAGCCTTGTTTGGAAAAGAAGCTCCTGGTACAGAGTCAATTTGATGACTTATCTCCCTCTTTGGTGGTAATGTGGTTGGTGTACCTTCACATATTATGTCTTTGTACTGATCCAATAATTCTTTCACCTCCTTTGGCATAGGTTCTTTCTTATGAGTCTCCTCCTCCTTTGGCTTTAGCATGATGGCATAGCCAACTCCTTCCTCTTTCATATCCCTTAGGGATTCCTTCCCACTCATCAATAGTGTACTGGATTCTTCCTTCTCTACTATGTCTTCCTCTATCAAAGATTGAATTTTAAAAGTGACCCCATTTTTCTTGAAGGTTTACTTGTTCTCCTTCCCATTATGGACAGCTTCCCTGTCAAATTGCCATGGTCTGCCAAGCAACAGATGGCATGCATCCATTGGAAACACATCATGAAGTATCTTGTCTTGATACTTTGCAATTGAAAACTCTACCCACACTTGCTCATTTACCAAGATGTTTTGGACCTTGTTTAACCATGTGACTTTATAAGGACACACATGTGGAATCTTGGCGAGTTTCAACTTCTCCACTACCTCCTCTGAGATAACATTATCAGTGGATCCAAAATAAATGACCACTTTACACACTTTTCCCAATATCTTGCACTTGACTCTAAAGAGATCCCTTCTCTACTTATGTTAATCTTTGGTGGGTGTCTTAATCAAAATCCTTCTCAACATAAGGTGTTCTCCTTTCTCTAAATATAGGCTCACCTCTGATTGTTTAGAACAATCCTCCTCTTAGACATAGGCTATCTTCTTCTCTCCTTGTAATGCTGAGGTTTTGTCAGAGCATCTATATGCAAGGTGCCCCATTTTCCCATAGTTGTAGAATTTCATGGAAGAAAAGTGAGAACTTCTTCCAAAACCCCCTGATCTTCCTCTTCCACTATTATAATAACTTCTTCCTCTATCATAGCCACCTCTACTACTTGATTCCTGTCCTTTCTTTGTATACCTAGAATCACCTTGACTCCTACTATCATTTCATCTTCCAATTGTACCTCCTCTATGTTGATCTCTAAGTTTTATTGATTATTAGTGTCTACACTTAGTCATTTATATAGGCAGTTATAGCTGCTCACCACTGTGGCTAAGAAAAAATAGTATAAGGCCAAGAAACATTGGTGAGAAATTTGCAGTTTTTGAGTAATACTATGTTGAGCTGAGTAGAATATCTAAGTGTTGAGTGATAGAGATGTTAAGTGCCAAGAAAGACAGTTTTGACATGCTTGTCAGGAATTGCACAAACCTTGAGGTAAAATGTTTAGGCTGACTTGTATGAGTTTTGGAAAGACATATGTAAGCATTTAATATTCTCTATAGAGATAATTATGCATTTAATTGTTTTATCCTATGCGTGGCATGGATCCAATTAGAAAATTGGAATGCCTTGGAGGCATAAGTATTAGATCTTGATTGTTGATCTAGATCTCATTGTTAGATTCAAAAAAGACATATAAGATTGCTTCTTACCCTAATTCTGTAAGGAGAGAGGAGTGTGTGCATTCATTAGAAATATGTAGAGGGTTATTTTTTGAAGAAGCATAGATCTAGCAAAGTGACAGAGTAGTGAACAACAAAGTATAGACATATCAGATTATAAGATCAAAAGGTATTGTAAAGAGGAGATCCGTTATCAGCATCAGAGTACACATCGAAGGATCGGTACTTGAGACATTCTAACAAGTGTATCAGGTAAAATCTCTTAACAGAGTGGTTTTAACAGACCTTCCTAAATCTCTTAGCCAAGTTATTACTTTACTGTAAGTTGAAATCCTTTCACAAGGTATATTGTAATGATCTTTAGCTCTTAATTGGGAAGACCTTTAATCGGGTAGATTGTATATTGTAATCAAACTTTTGTAGCCCTAACAGGCATACTTTATTGCTGCAGTAGTGAAGATTTTGTGGGTGTCACCCCCACCCCAGTTTTACCTATTTGGGTTTCTGGGTTACCAAAATTTTGTGTCATGAGTTGTTTATTTCATGTTGTGGATGCTATTTGATGTTAGATTAAATTCATATATGTATGAATGTGGATCAGTTTGTTTTAAGTGATTAAGTTAGAAGATCTGATTCACCCCCCTCTAAGTATCTTTCTTTCCCAATATTGTATTTCCAACAATTGGTATCAGAGAAAAGTTCTCCCATAAAAGGTTTTAATTAGCTTGAGAGTACAGATCTTGAGATGGAGATTTACAAATTGGGTAAAGTCATTGAAAATCAAAAGATTGAAATTTAGCTAGCATTACATCAGCTTGAGATAGCAAGATAGGAATTGAAGAAGTCATTGACAGCTAGGAAAGATTTGGCCAAACAAATGAATGAAATTCATTATCAGGAAGAAGACACTACAAAGCTATTTCAGAATGGAGATTCTACTGAGAGCGATGCAGCAATTGTAGATCTACTGGAAAAGAACAATGTAGTATGTGAAGAATTCAGAAACTTAAAAAGAGAACAAGAAGCCCAATCAATAAGACTATGTGAAGTTGTGGAACAAAAGAAGAAATCTGAAGATGACAAGGCTGTGAGTGAAGAAGACAAGAGAGTGATGACTATCAGACTTGATGAAAGGACACATGAAGTAAAAATGATGACAAACAACCAAGTTGACATCGTGAATCAACTGCTACTTGTAAATCAGGAGATTAGTAGGAAAGACATGGAAGTGGTAAATATGATATCTGAGAGCAGTCAATTGAAGGATGCATTGAGATCTGAGAGAGAACTTAATGAAAGGTTGAACAAACCCAATGAAGCTTTGAATCATTTTGAAAATCTGATGGAAGCATCAAGGAGATCCAAAGATTCTTCTAGAGTAGGCCTTAACAAACAACATACATCTACTGAGAAAGGAGAATCATCTAAGAATGGTGAAAGAAGGAATGCAAAGACAAAGAACAACAAACTTGTTTTCCACCACTATGGAAAACCAGGTCTTACAACAAACATTTTCCAAAGCAAGAATGGTAAGTCCAATCCTAAACCTATTTTCAATGGTTATTGCTTTAATTGTAAGAAGTTTGGACATCAAGCACATGAATGTTGGGTTGAGGCAAATGATGCACCTCCCAAACTAAGATTCAATGGATATTGTTACAATTGTCAAAAATTCAAACATAGAGCAAAAGATTGCAGATCTAATGCCAAACAACAATGTACATCAAAGACACAAGAAAAAGAACCAAGGAAATGAAACACTTACAATTGGGATTATAACACAAGGAAAAGTTGTCATTACTATGAAGAATATGGACATGCACCTAAAGATTGCATAAAGACACATTTCAGAGAAAAATCTAAGAGTTGGATGAATGGAAGCCTAGTTTTCTTTAGTTGTTTGAAGATTGGTCATACTAAGAGAGAATGTAAGACAAGAGTACCTGCTCCTACTATTGAGGAAATTAGAGCACATATGAACTAGACATGGGTAAGGAAAATAGAATGGAGCAGCAGTGAAGCTACTAAAGCTAAGGTCACCTAATCCAATGGATCAGGTGATCACACCATCTCTAACTAAGCAAAAGAAGTATGTAAGGAACTGCATCTAACTTTCATATCTTACATCAATTCCTAACATAAATGTGCCAAAGTACATATTTTCATATGTTAAGATGCACCAACACATATTTGAAGACAAGTGCTGAGTAAAAGTCAAAATTCACTATAGGTGTCGAGCACCAGTTGTATGCACTAAGGCCGAGTTCTTTAGTGTGTGCCAAGCTAGTTGGCTGAGTAAGTTTTCATGATCGCCAAGTATGGTGAGCTGAGTGGTATGAAAGTTATGTTAGTCAGCTGAGGACAACTGGTTGGCACTAATTCAACAGGAAAAACATTTAATGCTAACCTACTTAGACCTTTGGAGTCTATAAAAGGATAGAGCCGTTATTATTCATTCTTACCTTGCGATTTAAAATTTTTTAGAGTGATTGAAGAAGTTGTGAATTTGAGTTCAGAAAAGAACTTTCTCGAGGATCTTTTCAATGTGTCATTGACAACCTTGGAGTGAATAGTGTGAAGTGTGACTTGCCGAGGTACCCTATTCTTCATCTTTGAACCCTAATTTCAGAAATCATGGCCGCAAGTTCTTTCGCACCAGTCAAGGGTATGGAGAAGGAGTTGAAACAAGTTCAATTAACGAGGAGCGATGCATGTGCACCTCCCAACTTCTGTGTCATTCTAGAAAATGCTATTCAAGGTGATTTGACTGGAGCCCTATCATCAATTCCACCTAAGGTACTTATGATTCATGATGTGAGATCTTGTTATATGGTTAAAATTGGTGAAGTCAGAGACAGTGAATTGAGGGAATCTTATAATAAATTGTGTGAAAATAGAATTATGAAGGATGAATTCAAAAATCTAGCCTACAAAGGGTTAACTCATTCCCTAGATTTCCCATAGGATTTTAAAGTTAAATGGATTAAGATTGTCTTGAGCCGAGTCCATGACATGCATATGTGGCTGGACAACGAACCGGTTAAGATCACAAAAAATATTATTCACAGGGTAACTGGGTATCCTATTGTTAGTGGGAAAAGGACCATGAGAGATTTGAGCAAGGAAGATATAGCAACTAACACTGGAACTATTTGGAATAATAGAGGAATGAATATTTCTACAATCAAGGATTTAGAGCTTGATTTTGGAGTGAGGGTGATTGCACATAAGTTCTAATAGTTGATCTAACTGGATAGTGTTCCCTATACAATAGTAGACCAAGCTTGGAAGATAGTAAAAAAGAACCACACTTATGACCTTGCTAAGCTGTAGTTGACTCAACTGGCAGAGAACCTTTCTTCGATCAGGAAAGCAAAGAACTCATTATGTAAGTTTAGTTCTCTACTAGTTTGCATAATCTTCTATGTACATAATTCATTTCCCACACTTGGAAATATTGTTTGGAAGAAGGATAGACCTATTACTCAGTAGATTAATGCATTCATTCAACAATTAGGCAGTAAATTTAATGGTATTATGGGAAACTACTTTGTTGAATTCAAGAAGAGAATGAGGTTGAGGAGTAGAATTCCCAGTTCATTAGTGGAGAAACATTATGATGAGATTTTTTCCTAGTAGACATATACTACACCTATATTCAGGCAGTAACACCTAGGGTATCATGGCTGAAGCCATTTCCTTATGAAGTTAAGATAGACGAGACATCAGCAGCAATAACAACACTTCTAGTAGAGGAGATTGATACCTCAGTGAAAATATTTGGAAACTATGAAGAAGTTAAGGCTAAAATATCTAAGGATTTGAAGGCTGGAACAATGGAGAGGAAGAGGAAAAATATTGTTAAGAATCTAAAGAAAATGGTTGGTTTACCTAGTGATGAGGAGCTAGAGGATGCACCTCTAGGCCTAACTATTGGACAAGGAGAAGACTTATCTAGTGAAGAAGAATAAGTTAGTGAATCTAAGGAAGAGATAACTGGAAAGAAAAAGGAAAGAAACCAATAGTTGCTAAGGTAACCAAGTTGAGAAAAGTAAAACCTAAGGTTACACCTCCTGTTGTTAATCGTCCAAGGACAAGGGCTTCAACTGTTTCATCTCTAGCAGTGCAAACCAAAGTATATGTAAAGATGAATGTAGGAGAGAGCAGTTCTGGTAAAAGGAAACAAGTTGCAACAAAGGTTGTTTCGAGCCTACCAGTGAAGAGACCGAGAAGGAAACTATGCTTGGATCCAGATAGTGATGAAGAAAAGACAGAAACTAATGAACCCAGCAACATACCTACTGCACCATTCAAGCGTCCCACAGACATTGATGAGGTATGTAAGAATTTGAGAAGTTCTACAGGGTTATTTGGATTTAAGTTTATCAAGTATGAGAAGTTGAAAGTAGAAGATAAGCATAAGGTTCAAGAAGCTCTATTGGACATGATGAGCACTTTCAAGTTAACATCTATAGAGATAGGAAATAATGTCCCCACTGAACTCTATGAATTTTTATCTAGCAAATGGGAATATGCTTTAATGATTGAGAGACAGATTAGAGAAGGAACATCAGCTAAAGCCAGCCCTAAGTTGACCATGAAACATATATCTAAATTTATTGGGGAATACAATCATAAGTTTATACAAAAACTCAGAGGCTATGCTATTTTGAAAAATGATATTAAAAGTGTAATACAAAAAAGTACTAAAATATGGAAAGAGATCTTTGGGTTATTAGTCCCAAAAGAAAAGAAAAATGATGAAGGTACATCTGAGCAAAAGGAAAAAGAAGTAGAGACCACCTCTGAACCACAGAAAGTAGAAGAACAAATTGCTACAGAACCTAGAAAGACTGAAGAGCAAACAGATACAGTAAAAATTGTTGATCTGACAATAGATAGTCTAATGGATACCACAATTGATGACACTAGCAATTTGGATGCCAAGGGTCAGGATGAGCCGCTAGATACAAGTATGGAATCGCCTATCAAGGCTATAGAGAAAAATGAAGAGAAAGAAGAACAAGAGGTAACTACTCAAAATCCACCTATTTTAGAGGTTGTGCAAACAATTTTAGATAGTGGAGAGAAGATAAAGGATACTGAAAATGAGCCTAAGGAACAAGAGGCTGTGCAAGTGTTGGCTGGTCTACCACACTCAGCATCATCTACTCCCACTAGACCTAAAATTGGGGGTATGCCTGATCCACACAAAATTTTGACTGAATTGAAAGATGCAATGGGAACTGACACTGACAAAGGAAAAGGTGTTGATGAGACGAAGCCGAGCATCAGCTCACCTAAATTCAAGAGGAGGAAAATCATTAAGACGAAGTCTCCAAACCTTAATGTCACACTAGATGAAGTAATTGTGGTTCCAAAATGGGATCCCAATGAATTATCTTTTGAACAGATAGAGACTCTTCAAGACCTACTTAAGAGGAAGAAAAGGCAGGAAGAAATGAAAAGAGAGCAAAAAAAAAGCAAGTGTTACATGACATCAAGGATATCTTTGTAAAATATTTTGACATGGAAGATGAAAATCCTCAAGCACCTATTCTTGAACAGTTAGTCCACATTGTATAGAAGGTCAATGATGAAAAAATTGAGGCTAATGAAAATTTATTGCAATGGTCCGAAAGAAAATTTGAGAATAAAGTCTTGGCAAAAATCTCAGAAGAGATTGCTACAAAACAGGTTGAACTTTCTTCTCTTATAGAGATTCTTGAGGAAGTTGCAAATAGTGTTTATTCTTTGTATAGAAAGTTATGTGATGTAGAATTCTTCACAAAGGATAATCTACAACTTATTGAGAAGCTACAATTAGATTTGAAGTCAACTGGTAGTTCATTGAGTATGGATGCTAGCACTAGCTCCTTACACTTTAATAAGTTGAATCATGCTCAAAGGAGGATAGCCGAGATTATGGCTGAAGATGGTCATATAAGAGCCAAATTGATAACGATTCAGACCAATCTGATACCTCATCTGGAGGTTATTCAGAAGGAATTGATAGCTACAAGAGAATTGACAAAGAGAGATTCTCATCTCTCTACTGCAAAAAGTTTAGTAAGTCTATCTGCCAAGCTAGAAATCAAGTTACAGGTTATGAAGTTGAGAGGAACCTCCTTACAGCAATATGGTGAGAATGCACGAAATAAAAGAATATAGAACAATAGCAGAACTCAGAATGAATCTATTGATCGCGGGCCACTTTGAGGAGGTAACCTCCTTTGAGCACGCTCAATACAATAAATTTGTTTGTGTCCATCAAAGGCCTCAACCTACTCTTATATACTAAGTACAATCTAGAAAATTAATACTACCTATGCATGTGGGATAATAAAATATACTCACAGGATGACTTACAAAGCATATGCGTCCGACAACACAATACTAACAAAATAAACAGAAGGAACACACAGGTTCCTAACATCCCCTCTCCCTTAGAAAAAAGATTTGTCCTCAAAGCTTAAGGTGTGGAAATTGTTGCTGAATCTAAAGAAGGGGTTCCCAGGTAGCATCCTCTGGTTGCATGCCATGCCACTGAATCAAGACCTCAGAGATGGAGCGAGAGCAAAGCTGACGAGTGCGCTGGTCAATGATTGCCATCAGCTCTAGGATAATGGATCCTTCCTTATCCATTTCAGGGAGAGAAGTTTGTGCTCTGACGTTGGTACCAAGAACTTGCTTTAGACAATAAATGTGAAATACTGGATGAATGCGGGAAGAAGGAGGAAGTTCCAGTTTATAAGCAACTGAACCAATCTTCTGCAGAACCTTATAAGGCCCATAAAATTTTGGGGCCAGCTTATGACGCCCTTTACGCTTTAGGGAGGATTGCTTGTATGGCTGTAGACGAAGAAAAACCATATCCCCAACTTGAAATGAGTGCTCAGAATGGTGTTGATCTGCTTGTTGTTTCATTCGATTTCGGGCCATGTGAAGATTATCCTGTAAGGTGCGAAGAATCTGATCCCTGGTGCAGAGAACTATGTCAACTGCCTAGACTGGTGAGCTGTTAGGAGTGTAGGGAAGGAGCACTGGAGGTGCCTGACCATAGACTGCTTCATATGGAGTCATTTTAGAGGCAGTGTGGTAAGAGGTATTGTACCACCATTCGGCTAAAGGAAGCCACTTGGCCCACTGAT
>MU224061.1:477403-493722 GCA_018584345.1 Thuja plicata | reverse complement strand
CCATGTTGGGTCTACATTAGCCTTGATGTACCAATGGAACCATTGAAGAGCTTCATGTTCCAAATGAAAAGATGCAAGTGGGACTTTGTTGTTATCCAAAGTATTATGCAAGCTGAAATACTACTCTACCCTATAAATCCATCCAGTCGGATCAGTACCATCGAAGCGCGGAAAATCAAGCTTCGGTCCACAGAAATTGCCAGAAGAGAACCCAGCATCTCCAGAATGGTTTCGGTTCATGGCTGAATGCTGAAGGTTGAGACCGAGAATTTTGTCATCCAGGTCTTGAAGTTTGGTTTGAGGGATGCAATTTCCTCTTCCATGATTTTTTCTCCTGTACGTGTAACAACCATAAAGCAGTTTTTTTTTTTTTTTTGGCAATCAGTAGAAAATGAGAAACAAAAACTTTTTTCAGTTAGGGACAACTTGGATTCGGGAAAAACTCATATAGGAAATGAGTGTTTGACGAGTGGTTGGAGACTTTCTGGGGAAAAGGGAAAAATAAAAATGAGGGTTTCAGGGTTGGGGAGGCAAAATGAGGCGAGCAGTCCAAGAGGGACAAGGGAGCAGAATGAGGAATTGAATCTTGTGGCTCAGTTTGGTGGTGATTGGATGAGAAGCGAAAAAGATAGGGCAAACCCTAAAATTTGATAAATGAGGGATTTAGGGCTTCGATATGTAGAATTTGGGGTTGGGTCGTCAAGGAAGGAAGTATGCAGAACGGTATTTCAGGCGTTCTGAGGAACTGTGAGAGGAAACAGAAAGAAAGCAAGGAAGCTATGGCTAAAAAATAGAAAAAAATTTACTTTTTTTGACACAATCGACTCTGGAAAATTCACTCAAATACAGAATAATGGGAAAGCGTTATTGCAATAACAAGAGATATTAGAATTTAAAGGAACTTGAAGGCCATGACAAAAAAAAATTGACGTAATTTCCACCCAGCGCGCCCAAGAAATTGCTCTGATACCAGATGAGAGGAACCTCCTTACAACAATATGGTGAGAATGCATGAAATAACAGAATATAGAGCAATAGCAAAACTCAGAATGAATCTATTGATCGCGGGCCACTTCGAGGGGGTAACCTCCTTTGAGCACGCTCAATACAATAAATTCATCTGTGTCCATCAAAGGCCTCAACCTACTCTTATATACTAAGTACGATCTAGAAAAGTAATACTACCTATGCATGTGGGATAATAAAATATACTCACGGGACGACTTACAAAGAATATGCGTCCGACAACACAATACTAACAAAATAAATAGAAGGAACACACAGGTTCCTAACAGAAGTATGTAAAGGACAGTTGGGACACAACATTTTCTTTAACATTAAAACTTCATAAATAGTTTTTGGATAAGTATAACCTAACCCCACCTGCTATCAGTGACAAAAACAAGGGGGAATCTGATAAGGATTCAGCAGAAGAGGAACAAAAATAGGTATAAATATTTTTTCTGAAGACGTGTATACTATTTTACTATGTAAGTTTTTGTATGTAATATGGAGTACATTCCTAGGGGGAGTAGATTGTGTACTTAGGAAAATTTTGGATGGAAAGAACTGATAAGTGTGTTTTTGCCACTAATATCAAAGGGGGAGATTGTTGATCTCTAAGTTTTGTTGATTATTAGCGTCTACACTTAGTTATTTATATAGGCAGTTTTAGCACCACTGTGGCCAAGCGAAAATAGTATAAGGCCAAGCAGCATTGTCAAGCAGTTTGCAGTTGCCGAGTAACACTATGCTAAGATGATTAGAATATCTAAGTGTCAAGTGACAAAGATGTTAAGTGCCGAGCAAGATAGTTTTGATATGCTTGTCAGGAATTGCACAAACCTTGAGGTAAAATTTTTAGGCCAACTTGTATGAGTTTTGGGCCGACATATGTAAGCATTTAATATTCTCTATAGAGTTAATTATGCATTTAATTGTTTTGTCCTATGCATGGCATGGAGCCAATCAAAGAATTGGAATGCCTTGGAGGCATAAATATTAGATCTTGATCGTTGATCTAGATCTCGTTGCCAGATTTGTAAAGACATATAAGATTGCTTCTTACCCTAATTTTGTAAGGAGAGAGAGGAGTGTGTGCATTCATTAGAAATGTGCAGAGGGTTATTTTTTGAAGAAGCATAGATCTAGCAGAGTGATATAGCAGTGAACAACAGAGTATAGACATATCTGATTATAAGATCAAAAGGTATTGTAAGAGGATATCCGTTATTAGCATTAGAGTGCACATCGAAGGATCAGTACTTGAGACATTCGAACAAGTGTATTAGGTGAAATATCTTAACATAGTGGTTTTAACAGACCTTCCTAAATCTCTTAGCCAAGTTCTTACTTTACTGTAAGTTGAAATATTTTCACAAGGTAGATTGTAATGATCTTTAGCTCTTAACTGGGTAGACCTTTAACCAGGTAGATTGCATATTATAATCAAACTTTTGTAGCCCTAACAGGCACACTTTATTGCTGCAGTAGTGAAGATTTTGTGGGTGTCATCCCCACCCCAATTTTACCTATTTGGGTTTCTGGGTTACCAAAATTCTGTGTCATGAGTTATTTATTTCATGTTGTGGATGCTATTTTATGTTAGATTAAATTCATATATGTATGAATGTGGATCAATTTTTTTTAAGTGATTAAGTTAGAAGATCTGATTCACCCCCCCTCTCAGTATCTCAGTATCTTTCTTTCTCAATATTTTATTTCCAACACTCTATGGCCACCTCTATTGTCTCTACCCCTTCCTCTCCCTCTGGACTTAGAATATTGCTTCTTCCTAAGTTTTTCTTCCACTTTCAAAGCCCTTTGGAAAAAACTATGAATGGAAGTTAGGGTAAAGAGACCGAGTTCTTCCTATATATTCCACCTTTATCCATTAAGGTGTCGAGCAAAATTTATGCTTTCTATTTCTTGTATCCTTGATCTCATAAAAAGCTTCTGAAACTCTTCAGTATATGATGGCACATCTAGATCCTTTTGCCTAAGGTTCTGTCTTTTTTTGTGTAACTGAATGTCATAGTCCTTTGGAAGGTAATTCTCCTTCACCTTTTCCACCATTGATTTCCAATTTTCAATGGGCTTCTTGTCCTCTTTCTCTCTTTCCTCCTGCAAGAACTTCCACCATGTGAGTGCTTTCCCCCTTAGCCTAGACTTGGCTATCTTGACCTTTGTGCCTCTATGATCCCATCACATTTGAAGTGGTTTTCCATACCTTCGATCCATTCTATGACCATCTCTGCATCCATCTTACCAGTGAACAGTAGAATGCCTTCTAGAGCCTTGCCACTCAATTCTTTGAGTGCTTTGAGGAATGGTTCCTCGGGTAGAAGAGGGTCATGCTCCGGTTCTATCTCCTCCTCTATTAGTTTTTTTCCTTTATCTTTAGCTTCATCCATCTGTTCTTTCAGCTTACTGTCTGTCTCTACAACTTTTGCCATCTTTATATTCATCTCTTCCATTGCTTCTTCAAGAAGCCTATTCTTGTCTTTCTTCTTAGACAAATCCCTTTCCAATTCGGCATTAGTCACCATGATGTTTTGACCTATGGATTCACTCCACTGTAACATACACTAACTCAACTCCCAAGCCTTTCAATGGCTCTGATACCAATTTGATGGGGAGCTCTCAACTCCTAGAGCTTTCTTGCTCCCTCCTAGAACTTTTCTTGGTCTTCCTTAGGGATTCAATCACTTCCCTAACTAGAGGATCCTTCATTGATCCACTAACACACTAGGAGCTCTCCACCAAGTTCAACTCTTCACTCAACAATTCTCCATACCTCTTCACATCCATGGCTTACCTTGGTCACTTACTTCCCCAACTGTCCTATTGTACTTGTGAAAGGATTCTTGACCTTCTTGGTCTTTATTTTAACTTCCCTAGATCCAATTTGGTGGATCCTTAAACCTAGTTTCAACCAGGTTCAAGATTTCTAGTGCTTAAGGCCTTGTAGCCTTTTAGGCCTAATTAGCCCTCCTAATCACTGAAAAAGTGGATTTTCTCCCAAAATCCCTTAACACCCTTGGGAACTAGCTATGGATTCCTTGTGGGTTTTTCCTCTACTCTAGGATTTTCATGGTCTCAAGTTCTCACTCTATCCGTACCATAGATTTCCAAGAAACCCCTATTTTCAAGGGTTTTAGGGAACATGTACACAATTTGGTTTCTTGGCTTGTTTTGAATGCCTTCCACAACTCCTCTGAACTTCTCCTTACATCCAACTAACAAGGAATCACCTCTCTACATTTCCCCACCATTGATTGGATTCAACCAATCCATTGAGCAAGCTTTCTTGCTATTGTTCCATTCAAGCACCTAACCAGAATGCTCTTGCACTCGCCTAGGGATTGATGCTAAAATTGCTTCCCTTGCACAAAATGACTCCAAAAAATATATACACGATGTAAATGGAGTCCCCTAATTGAATCCAAGAGGCCATAGGAATTTGACCACAGGAATTCAAGAGGGAGGCATATTTACATAGTTGCCTCAAAACCAGACAGCAAAACTGCAATAACAAAAGAATTTACAAAAACCTTCACCAGTCACACAAAATGATTAAATCAATGCCACAAAAAGAAAGTAAATGCCAACATGAAAGTTCTCAATCCATTAATTAATCAGTTTCAATCCATTAAACACCTGGATCCAAGCACTGTCATGAAAATACAGTCCTAAATCCTTCTTCTCCACACACAATTTGTACAAAATGAGAACTAACTACTAGATTAGGGTTTTGTCCACCTTTTATATCCTATTCCCACATGTTTGGACCCTCATGTCGGGATTTGGGCATCATTAAAGCCCTTTCCTAAAAACTAGGAAATGTTGTCATGACAACTTTGCAAAGTTGCAAAAGTTGTCATGACAACTTTTACAATTTTTGCCAAAATTAAATTTTAACCACTCCAATGGCCTAATTTGGTTTCCAAACTTACCAAATGGTCCTAAAACACTCAAAAAAATTAAAACCTTGAATGCCACTCCAATTTGGAGTTTTGGTCATGCCTTTGACCCTATGGTTGGCTTCTAAGGATAAAGACCCCTAGATGCAACTTGACTCAACAACTAACAAATCCTAATCTCTACCAACCCTAAACACACCTTAGACACACTTGGGACTTTATAAAATAGTCCTTATTCACTGATGGTTGGCCAAACCAACCTACAAGCCAAAATGACCAAACAAGATCTTTCAAAGACCTTAGGGTGCTCCTGCACCAGAATGGTATCAATTTAGTTTAAATTTTCTTAGTGAGGTCATAAGGGTGTATTATATTATACATTTGAACATGTTAATTGGATGCATTATCAATAGAAATATCTATAGAATTTTTTCCATTAAAAGAAAAAAAATATGAGGTTGGCCAACTACTGATATTGTAGCACCAAAAAAAATTATTATGTTAGCACTTAAGGGAGGTGTTAGGAATTATTAGTGTATGACATAGAATAGTGTAATAAATAATAAATTAGCATGTTAATATTAATTTATAAAATTCTAGTTTTAAGCTAGATTTGAGTTATGTGTTAGTTGGTAGTTGGTTGTTTGAGAAACAAGTTAAATGGATTTATAAACTAATGGGTTGTAATCATTTGCGTGTTGAAGATGAATGACTGAATTTGTGTATTGGAGACTCATGCTCTTTTCTTCCTCCATTTGAAATACCTATGCCCAATGTTTCTTAGATATTTTAGGCCCTGTTTGTTTGCTGGAATTGACCTGGAATTGGAAAATGGGAATTGGTGAATTGGTATGGCCAATTCCAATTTTGGTACAAAATGAGCATTTCTCCAATTCCACCTCTTGACCTGGAATTGGAATTGAGAATTCAATTTTGAGAGTGGAAACTAATTCCTATTTTCCAATTCTAGGTCAATTCCAGCAAACAAATGGGCCCTTAGGATGAAGAACAATTGTAGAATTATAGAGGAAGTACTCTATAATGCACCACCATCATCATATGATACTCCCACAATCGTACAAATATAATTATACAAAAAGGAACAAAACTACATATAGTGTAGTCCTAAGGATGTATGAGCAATAAACAATGAAGAAATGTGGCTTCTTAATGCCTACTTTTAATCTAATACAACTTAAAACGGAACTTAAATAAACAACACCAATCATCAAAATAATGAGCCTATTGGGGATCAAATATTGCTAATGCATGGCTCTAACATTGTAAAGAATGAAATTAGGATTGTTTCTCGAACAAAATTGATAAAATAGACATCACTCAGTGCTTACACAAAATGACATCTTCTTGACATTATTCTCTTATTCTTTTTAGTTTACAATAATTTTCACTTTCTTTAATATACATATTACATATTTACTATGCTTTACATTTCTATTCAATTATATATTAAACATAATGAATTAAAACCAAAGTAGACAGTAGAATCTTATCTTTTCTTTGGCACATGCAATCTTATTTTTCCTTCTACGCATGCAGAATTTTTCATAGAATTCAGCATCATTCACTCCCGCCCTCAAATGTTGAAAGCTCTGAGTGGCCCTGCTTCGCTAAGCCTTATATAATTGGCCACTATCTTAACAATGGATAACGTCAAATAAAACAGGCATACATAATATGACAAGAACTATTTGTGAAGTGATTGATTACAAAGTATACTCCGGTTGTATATTCATAAAAGTTCAATGACAGCTTGGCGAAACAATATACTCCACACAACCCCATTAAAGTTGGCATATATTTACATCAAAATCTGATAAAATTTGCCTTTTAAAAAAAGTCATGAAAGAGACGAGACATTGTGAAATGTGTGAAAAGTCAGAGGATTGACGTGTCAATTCAGTGTTGCTGTCAAATTAGGTCACTACAGACAACTCATTTTGTCACTTTATTTCCTATTCTTCATTTACTAGTTTAGGTACATAATTCATTGAATAATTCATGGATCTTAATGTCAACATTTTGGGTGGTTTGAATGTCAACATTTCAAAACAATGTATGCTATTGCGTCTAAAGTTTTTTTTTTCTTCTTACATAAATGTGCAATCCTTGATTTTATTTGATTTGGTTGAGTTTAGATAAGGGTTAGTTAAACAACTATCTTAATTTACTAATCGACTAAGTCACTCACAAATTTCTATATTAGATGAAAATAAAAGAATGTTGTATTTAAAAATGATTAAAATATATTTTGAAGTTTATAATATGTTGAAAAGATTTATATTCTTATTGCATATGTAAACTCAAATGTATTGTCAATTCTGGAATGCAATGACTATTTAAAATAGTATAGTGTTGTTCCATGTTCACACAAATGTGATTGAACTTTCTATAGTTCATTTCTTAAATTTGTGTATAAACTCTTCTTTTAGATACAAATATGGCTAAATTCTAAACTATGTTTTGATAGGTTTTGATTAACTTCTATTAGAAAATTGATGGCTTTTATTCTTTCGAATCTTACTAAAATTTCCCAACCATTTCCCTTCCTTTCTGGATTGAATATCATTACCAACCAAGAACTCAATAACTAGTATGATTACAAGTTAATATTACTACAAATAAAATGCTTATTTACATTATAATAGTTTTCATTGTGTCATATAATATGAATAGTCATAGTTGAAATCACAATAAACACTAAAGTATAATGGAAAATGCATGCCTTGTCTCAAAGTTTCTATGTTTTGATTTAATGTTGTATTGATTGCTCATGGTACAATATAATTGCAATATGAATATGTGCCTTGTTGGATAATATATCTTCATTGGTCATACATATACTACTTTGATTTTGATCTATATTGCCAATTTTGATGCTTGACCTTGAGTGTACTATGTATATCTAGATATTTTATAGATGTATGAATGGGGAGGAGAATGCCATGAAAGGAAGCAAAGCTATGAAATATGCTTCCACCACTAGTTATGAATAGAATTATATGAAAAATCTAAATAAATCACATAGTTACAAGGAAACAACACAAAATAAGTATACCATAACTATACCATATGGATTGTTGGCCTGGTCTCAGTTTCTTTCTTGTGGGAATGATTGTTTGTTCCCTTTGGTGTGTTAGGTGTTGTTTTGCAGTAGTTTCTCTGTTCTATTATTGTTCTATCTTTTGGTGGTTCTTTGTAAAAGGTTTCAGGTCCTTTCAAAACCTATTTTTACTTAATCAGAACACAATAAAAATATACAATTACAATTTTTCTTACAAGAAGAAGATCCTTTTGGGAGAAAAATATCATAGTCCAAATTAAATGTTGTTATTTAGTATTGAAAATTTATAATACACTTGTAGATTTTAAGCCTTTACAAGATTATCACCAATTAAATATTTGGAGTATTTCTTGTAGTATACAAATGTATAAAAAAACACTCTCAAAACCTTCACTTAATCAATAGGATATACTATGCATGAAACCATTGCATAATTATTAGGAAAATGAAATAGTAGGAAATTAGTGTCTACTAGCTTAAATAGCTAAGAATCATTTCCCATCATACATTCATTGGATAACAATGAATTAGGCTCAAGTCCAGTCTGTTAGAAGAGTAGGATAGTGATGATTAATTATTATTTGTTTTGGATTAATATGACTAGATATGATAAAGATAAGAAATGATGCAATGACTAGGTAAGGAAAATGCTAATATTTATCATAAACGGAAAGAAACAAAACTAAAAATCAACATAAAAGGGAAAATCTAGGAATAAGACACAAAAAGGAACTTCCCACTAAAATATGAGCCTAAATGTGCTAACTCATTATGCTAGGTGCCTTAGTCTTGACATGTGTCCTATAACCTGAGACTTTACATTTTGGATTAGAAATTTCCTTTAATCATGATCTCCAAAATTTAGTCAAAAATTGTTGGATGAATGTGCTAGTTGACATAATTTATGAGTTTTTGCTTGTTTGAAGTCTAGAACTGTAGGTCTCAGTCTACACTCAAGAACTCTACAACTTTCAACAGACAGATTTATAACTTGCACACAAAAAAAAGAGGAAAGATAAGTGTTGTACGGGTGTTTACCTAAGTCAAACCCTAGGTAGGAATCAACCTCTCCTACATCTATGATATGATGTGAGAGTGCTTACCCCTAGTAGGGAAGAGGTCGAAAACCTTAAATGAAATGTTGAATTTATAAGTGATACTTTTTCTATGAGCGTATTATCTTGAATCCTTCATGAAAGGTTGTTGTTACATGATAGGATTTAATGCATGCCTTCATTTATTTAAGAATAAATAAAATTGATCGTGATATTGAACTTGAATGCTTGGCTTTAGATCTTTCATCTACTGCCTTGAAGATGCTTGATTGAAAGTTGTCAATCAGAGTGAGAATTGAAATTAGGAGATGTATAAATGAGTGGGGAGATTGTATTTATACACAACTTCATAATGTTTCATCTTCAAATTGAACTAGACCAAAATTGGTGACTACTTTCCTACTCTCTTTTTTCTGACTGTTAGATGTTCAAATTTGGGCCGAGAAAGGCTAGAGTAGGGTTCTAGATGCCATAGTCCTGAAATTTTAAGCCATTTTTGAGGTTAGCAAGCTCAATATTGTGTTGGGAATCTAGATTTAATAGTTCAAATTTGGGCCTAAAAATACGAGATTATGGTGCTATGTGCCATAGTTCTAGAATTTTAAGCCAATTTTGAGGTCACTGAGCTCAGGACTATGTTGGGCATCTATATTTTGCAATGGGGTGAGAATAATCAATCATAAATCAGGGGCATGAGGGACAACCACCAAAGTGAGCCCAAAATGAATATAAAACTACATAAGAATACAACTTACAACATTACATTTAGCCTCCACATTAATAAATGTATGACATTATGCTCATACTCTTACTAGAGTACATGATAGCATCAAAATAATTTCACCAATATATCAAAGAAACAAGATAAAACCTATCCCCCATGACTTAGGATTTTATCAGTATAAAATATAAAAATGAAATGAGTAACATGATCAACATAGGGTACACATACATAAGTAGCATTTCAAGAACAAATAATGTTATGGAATCTAGGTCTAGTGAGGGTTTCTTACCAGGAACTATAAGAGAGAAGGAGAGTCAAATAGGTACAGAAAGGTGTGTTCTCCTAGTGACTCTTGCAAAATATTACAAATAAAAATCTTTGTTTGCTAGAAAACCCAAAAATAATAATTTGTGACTATAAAGTGGGTCTTGCACAAGAATGATGCACAAATATTACAAAACACATATCTATTTTCTACATAATCCAAAAGTGAAACTACAAAATGGGTTTTGTAGTGTACACCAAATATATCATGTTTTATGGTCAAAGTGTACAAACCAAACTTCATGGTGTGCGTACAAAGTTTGACATATATTATAATGTATGTCCCTAAGATAAACCATTTTCTTATGCCTTACTGGGAGCAATTTATTTATTGTATCATACATATGTCTTAAATAAAGGTGACAGTCACAAGATGTAGAAGAGATCATAAGGAATATATTATTTGGGGTTGGTATGCACATCAGAGAAATCATGTATATCACTTGTATGATTATTTTGAATTGACATCATCCCCCAAAAGTAGTAGAACTACATGGTATAATTGCATATAGTACATATAATATGAAAAATAAACCAACCAAAGCATACATATAATAACATGATGTCAAATCATAACAATTCCCAAAAACATCTATGAATAGCATGTCATAGGATATTGAGTTCATGATTGACTACCGAAACAACACTATTTATGAAAACATTCAAGTTGAGACACTAACAAACACTCAAAAGGTCCTATTTCCCACACTAAAAAACCCAATGTTAATAAAGGATAGATTAAGATAGAAACATGTGGACATTATAATATTAAAGCCCCATTTTATAATTTTAGACCAATAGAGGGAGTCTTCGTTCAACATGTCTATGACGGGGGTGGAATTTTTCCTTAGTCCTTAACAAATCTATAATAACTTCTTATTAGGTTGAAAAATTTATTGAGGATATTTAATTCTTTTGGGGTTTAGGCTACTACATTTCTTAATTTTTTTTGGATACACCTTAACTTCTTGTTTAGAAATAATATTACTAAGGTACTTGATCTTTATCTATCATAAGAATTATTTGGAGCATTTGACATTATAGTGTCATAAAATTGCACCCCATGCATTTATGACACTCAAGAGTTGAAACTCATACATTCACGACCAAGGTCCATGATCAAATATCCATATTTTGACATCATGAGCCTTAAAATCTTAGTGTTCATGACCCCTCATCCAAATTTGGACTCAATACGGTTAGACAACAATATGAAGTGTAGACATCTATGTGGCGCGCACTAATTCCCCATGAAGTTCAAAATTTAAAAAGACCAGATTCACATCTTAGACCACTTTTGACACATGTGCCTTCTCTTGGATGCATATGAAATGACTACCATTTCCCACTTTGAGAAATAAAAGCTTCATTTTTCATTCATTTCTCCCCCCTTGGTTCTTGAATCCTTAACTCTCACTTATCACTCCTTGATCATTCAAACTGAAGCATTGCCAAATATACTAAGTAGGCTATTTCTCCCATCAATCATGGAGAAGGGTCTACACTATGTGAAGTTATCTCTCCTTTTTCTTTTATTTATTTTCGTTATCAATGATATGCTATATTTTTTTCATATCATTTTTTATTGCGTAGTAGGGGCTCTCCTCCATTAAGAAAGGACTTTTCTCTACTACTTGTCTATGTATCTCATGTCGTTTTACAATTGGGGATTTCCTCCTTCAAGCGAGGCTCATTTCTATTTCTTGACTAGTCTAATAGGGGTTCTCATCCATTATCGGGGTTTTTTTTCTATTACTTGTCTTTATATCAATTTTATCATGATATATCTATCTAGTTATCCATGAAGGTGGAAACATAAAAGCAGGGGTTTGACTACAGAAGGCCCCCCTATATGGCCAAATTTTTTTTTTCCCTATGTTTTTCTGTAGGTGGAAAATAGGTATGAGGGATGAAATAATTTAGATTGTAAGAAGACTAGAAGTATTCCCTATTTTCTGATAGAGAGGACTCTAGCGCAACACACAGACATCCCTACAGTGCATTTTCATCCAAGGCTTGGAGCTTGAGATTTATTGGGTATGAAGTTTAATGTTTGAAATTTACGCTTCTTTAATCAAAATACAAATATTTTTTAGTATAACTCAATTATCCAATTTTTTATAGCATACTATTTGTTATTTTTTTTTTATCATAGTTTCATTTGTGTATTTGTTCTTCTCACATTTTTTTTAATCTCCCATTTTAAGGTATTTTATTTACATTGCAAGATTGGATTTATTTTATTTTAAAGCATCTTGATCCCCTAGCTCAATAGAGCACTAGTAGAAGTGAGGTAGCATGAGGAATATTTTCTCATTGGAATGTATAAAACTCCTTAATCTATAAACACATAATCAACAAAAAGAATATGGACATAGACCACATGAAATAGGTTGACTTCACATGATCAGTTCTAAATAGGGATATCATAAAAGAAGAATAAGGTGGATGTCTAAATTAGAATATGGAAAACCCTAAGAAGTGTAATAATGTAGCTCACTAAAATATAAGGAAATATAAATGACCATCTCTTGATCTATGAGAAAAAATAAAATGTCTTTTACATAATTCTAGGTTAATAAACTACAAAGAAATAATATTTAAAAATAGATTAAATGTTGCAACAGTTGAAGGAACACAAATGGACCACTGCGAGGATGGGGGTGAATTAGTAGTCTTTTAAAAAAAAATCCTTTTAGAATCTATGTAGCATAATCTAATATGGGTGAGTGGCAGTCATAAAGAACATATAACACTTCAAGAATACACAGGGCATTCACAAAGAGACAAAAAGTATATGAGGAAAACCCATGGTGGATAAAAACCTTGGTGAGAATAGATGCTAGAGGATACTTCTCTAATCCAACCTCACAAAGAAAAATAATTTGATTACATTAATTTATGAGGACCAACCCAAAAGAGCACAAACTCTTGTCTTTATGGACACCTATCCAAAGGAGCACCTACCCATGATCAGAGCACCAAATCTAATTAAAAGATTACAATAAAAGGATTTAATACAATATAGGTACCTTGTTACAAATGTATTTTTGTAACTCTCACTTCTTTCTTGACTTTTACATATACTATATCTTTATGGATTTTTTGCACCATAAAATCTTTTTGTCACCACACTTACAATTGCAATCACTTTTATGCATTCAACTATTTTCTACTACAAGAACACCTTACAAATTTTTGTTTCTCTTCCTTCGATATTCATACAATCTTTTGTCCTCTCTTTGTTCTTTTTCAACCATTGATATGTTACAACAAGTTCTATTTCTTCCCTTGATATGAACACCTATCTAAAGGAGCACCTACCAATGATCAGAGTGTTGGAAATATATTGAGGCTAGGTGACTGAGAGGGGGGCGTGAATGTGGAACCAATAAAACTTAATCTCTTTAATCCTTTATTAGATTATCTAATCTAATTGCATGAATGTAAGAGAAAAGTAATAAACATCTAAAACACTTGACACAATATTTGGTTACCCAGAAACCTTCCAAATAGAAAGTAAAACTGGGGTGGGGATGGTACCCACAAGATTTAGTACTGTAGTATAAATTTAGCCTGTTAAAGATTACAATTGATCAATTCTGACGGTCTACCCTGTTAGGAGCAATGAGGACTGTTAGGTCCACCTTGTGAAAGGATTTTGTACAATACAATCAAGTATGCAACTCTGTTAGGAGATTTGTAAAGGACTATTAAGTCTACCTTGTTAAATTATTTTGTCGATGCATCTGTTAGGATGAACCAGTAGATGATCTTCTATGCAACTTTGACTTGGTGAATAAGATCCTTTGATATAAAACTAATCACCTGAATGTGATAGATGAGTCTCTGTTGTTCATTTTACTATTGTATCCTTCTTAATTAGTCTACCACTTCATATTCACATATATACTTATTTCACACACATTTGGATAAAAAAAATACCTTACATAAATATCTTATCCAAATCAAATACTTCTCTAAGTCGGCTTCTATGATATACAATCATTTCAAACAATATAAAATAAGTCAGCCCAATACTGTAACTCGGGTCCAGTAATCCACTCGGGTGATATAATGGCACTTAGGAAATATGTTTTCACTCAGGAAACATAGTAAACTCTGGCACTTGGGCTACACTATGTACTCGAGTAATATTGATCACATAGGTAATAATAATTTTTACTGTCTGCAACATTTTCTAGAACTTTATCTTTTTGCCTTCTGGAGTAGTTTCTCTTGACCACTTAAATCTTTATTGAACTTGTGAACTATATCAAAAATTTGATCCATAATAGAGTCATTCTCATCAAATTCTATTTCTAGTGCATCTAGGAATATATATTTTATGTCCTCTAGCACTCTGTTTCTCTTCTTTTCTGCTCGGAGCTTTTGTTGTGTAGCTCTTTTCTTCCATAGCTCCCCTAGTATATCCATCTGCTCTACTGTCAAGTTGGATTGATCCTAATTTGTAATCACAATATATTCGTCAAGATCAATATCATCAGTATCTACTTCCTTCCCTTTTCCTTTGACCTTGGGATTGGGTGAAGGAACAATTTCCTTACCTTTACCACTATCATCCTTTACTTCACTATCCAGTGGATCATTAAATTTTTCTCCACCAGCAGTAGTATCAATGCTCACTATAGAAAAATTCATAGTGAGCTTGTGTGACTCCATTAGGCTTATCCCAATAGTAGGTGGAGCCTGATGCTTGATTCCTACTAGTCCAGATGTAGATTCTGTAGTTTTATCCCATCTCGGAGATAGGATGTGTAACCACCTAGATTTGGTCTGTTCTGACTATGGACCCTATTTTTCCCTAAGTGTGATCATACCACCAATTATGTCATGACAATGTTACTTTGGCATAATTCATTTTTAAATCAAATTTAATGTCCTAGGTGATTTTTATCACTCAATTATATTAAATATTATAGCCATACAATTCATATCAATTCAAACCAATTAAATCAAATCAAATTCAAACATGGATATAGTATTTAATTATAAAGGAATTAAATAAACCCATAAATCAATTATTCACTTGCAAATAACCCATTTCCCTAGCCTATTTAATTTAATTAAAATGGCTATAGTCCCCTTAATTATTAAAAATCAATAAAATGATTAAATAATTAATTCCTATATTTTGAATGAATTAAATAAGTTTAATTCATTTCATTTATATTCCCTTAAACTCCAACCTAACCTATCTCAACCACTTCTACCTTGGGTTCTAACCCATCTCAACCTATTCCCCCCATGCTAATCTAATCCTAATTCGAATTCTATCCTAACCCACCTCCTAATGTTGTCACATTCCATTAAGGAATGATTAACAACTCAACCCACTTGACAAAGTCAACTTTCTCAAGCATGACTTCTCTAAGGACCAACTTGCCAAGTTGAGCCTTACTCCCTCCCTTACCTCTTAAATGAATTTCATTAATGACCCATTAATGGATATTCCCTCTTGCCCAACCCTCATTAATGCCCAAGGCATTAATGGCTCTTACACTTCATTAATGACCTTAGGGGATCCATTAATGAACCTTGTCTCCCCCCCCCTCTCTCTCTCTCTCTCTCTCTCTCTCCCTCTCTCCCTCCCATTCTTCTATAAATTGAAGGGATTTGGAGCTCATAATAAGCCTCAAAATTTTGAATAGTAGTGTTGTTATGCCAAGATTTTGAAGGAATTTCAAAGCATTGCTATGCTACCCATTCCTCATAGCTTCATGCACACTCCATAAATATTTTTCTACATGGTTATAATGCTCATTTTAGATTAATATACATGCTTAAATATTTAAATAGTTCTTTTTAAACCAAATCTTTCATGCTAGGTTGTTTATGTCACTGGTATTAACATAATCTGAGGGTTGTTATGTTATTTGCTACACTCATCCTAGTTAGAAAGAAATAGGTCGATGTTAGGGACTTATATGCTCATTAACCTGTTGGTACTCCTAAATTTGGAACAAATTTGGAGTGACCATGTTAAATTTTTCAGTTGAGCAAAAGTGAATACCCTTGAAAATTTGTGTGAGAAGGCTCAGTTAGAGTGCTTGTAAAAGGTGTACGGATGATTTTTATGAGATACAAATTAGGGAGAGGCTTTAATGCCTTCCATTTGATATATGCAGTGGGTCCCAGCTCCTGATTTCCGATTCTGACATGTTTATGGACTAGTCATTTTGAGGGGGTCA
>MU224061.1:425979-452481 GCA_018584345.1 Thuja plicata | reverse complement strand
AATCTCTGATAGAAAGTGGGTATCACCATTGGTAATTGTACCTAAGAAAGGAGGTAAGTGGTGGATATGTGTGGATTACAGAGAATTAAATAATGCTACAAAGAAGGACCACTTCCCTTTACCTTTTGTTGACCAGGTCTTGGATAATTTGGCTAGAAAGAAATATTTTTCCTTTCTGGATAGATATAGTGGTTACAATCAGATAAGAATTGCCCCTAAAGATCAGGAAAAGACCACATTCACATGTCCTTGGGGCACATATTCCTATTCAATATTACCATTTGGATTATGCAATGCCCCTGCTACCTTTTATAGAGCTGTGATCAGCATCTTTGTTGATATATCCCATGATTGCATGGAAATCTGCAAGAATAGTTATAATGGATGTTCTAGGTTGAAATCATAGGTTTTAGTAGAGTTGCAATTTCTAGCATTCATTTCAGTAAGGAGATAAATGTATTATTTTCCTGCAGCACTAGTGTAGGTTTCTTTTATGCATTTTTACCTTCCTGCAACATAAGCATAATGACTCCTTAAGGAACCTAGTGCACATATCGTGCCAACCATTTCAAGTATACGTCCCTGGGTTGACAAGTTAAATGCACCTCATAATGGGAGAAGTAGTCCTTAGATTGAATGAACCATTCCTAGGAAATGCCTTGAGCATGATTATTACACACCTATTGTGAGGTGGTTCAACTAGCTCAAGAAGATGAAACAAAGAAAGAAAGAGCTATCTACTACATTAGTAAAACACTGGTTGTCTATGAGCTCAATTATAGCATTATTTAAAAAGCATGCTTAGCAGTTGTCTTCGCATCACAAAAATTAAGACACTACATGCTGTCACATACAGTAAATCTCATTGCAAAGATAGATCCTTTAAAATATCTCCAAAGCTGAACAACATTGATAGGACGTTTGGAAAAATAGGTCCTGATTCTAAGTGAGTTTGACATTGAATATGTAGAACAAAGAGCTATCAAAGGTCAGGTCCTTGTAGATCAATTGTATGATTCACCACTCCAGGATGATGAATCTTTAATGATTGAATTCCCTAATGAAATAATCATGCATCTAACTGAATATCCATGGAAGATGTACTTTGACAATTCATTCACTCAACAAGGCTCTAGAGTAGGAGTTCTCTTTATAACTCCTCAAGGTTACAAGATTCCCAAATCTTACAAATTGATGTTTCCATGCACCAACAATATTTCAGGATATGAAGCATTGGTAAACGGTCTTAAGCTAGCTATGGAGTGGAATATTATAGAGTTACACGTATATGGTGACTCCCAACTAATTATCAATCAGATCAATGAGGAGTACCAAATGAAAGATGAGAAGTTGATGCCCTACAAGCAACTAGTTGATGACATGAAGAAATACTTTTTCTTCATCACCTTCCAACAAATAACAAGATTAGAGAATAAGGCTGCAGATGCCATGGCTACCTTGGCATCCATGTTACAACTGGAAGAATATCAATTCCACTATGAATTATTGGAGGAAGAACTATCCTATCCTTCCTTTGATAACCCTGAATACCAAGTAATCTGCACTTTGAATTCTCTAGACCAATTTTGGTATACCAATATCATTGCTTACCTTTCTGACGAAACCATCCCTAACAATCTATCTAGAAATGAGAAAAAATCCTTGATTAGGACAACATTGCATTATGTCCTCATAACTAACAACCTATATTGATGAGGTCTTGATGGTACACTTCTTAGGTGTTTAGAAATCAAAGAGTCCAATCTAAAATTAAAATAAGTCCATGAAGGTGTATGTGGATCACACTCGAATGACTTTTCATTAGCAAAGAAACTACTCAGAGTAGGCTATTATTGGCCTACCGTGGAGAAAGATGTGATTCAATTTTCTAAATCATGTCTTAAATGTCAGACACATGGAAATCTTATCCATGCTCCTGCCAGAGAACTTATACCTTTCATAACACATTGGCCATTCCAACAATGGGCCTTTGACTTGGTTGGACAAATATATCCCAACTCTTCAAATGGAGACAAGTTCATCATTACAACCACTGAGTATTTCACAAAGTGGGTCGAGGCCATACGGCTAATCAAAGCCACTGGAAATTAGGTGGCTATGTTCATTCTGAACTACATTATTTGTAGATACGTGATACCCTCTTCAATTGTAACAGACAATGGGGACCAATTTAAAAATCAAGACATTGATGACCTTTGTGAACAGTTCCATATCACTCAACATTGCTCCTCAATCTATCACCCTCAAGGTAATGGACAGGCTGAGGCATCCAATAAAAATATTCTCAAGATCCTGCACCAAACTATGAGTAAGTCTGGTAGAGACTGGCATCTACAATTGAATCTGGCATTATGGGTCTACAGAACAAGCATCAAAACACCAACTAGAGACACACCATTTTCTCTAGTCTATGGCTCTAAAGAAGTACTACTTGTTGAGGTTGAAATCCCATCTTTACAGATATCTTTACAAGGTCTGGTTACTAATGAGGAATACCACATTGATGAGGTGAATTCTTTAGACCTACTAGATGAGCACAGACAATAGGAGTTCGATCACCTCAAAGTGTACCAAGCATGTATGTCCAAAGGTTACAACAAGAAGGTCAAACCACAAAAATTTGAAGTAGGATATCTCGTCTTAAAAGAGAATCCTAAGTACCAGCCTAACAAAGAGAAGAAAGGAAAGTTTGAACCTAACTGGCTAGGGCCTTATGTTATCACTGCTACTTTTTAGACTGGAGCTTATCAACTAGCTACACCTAAAGGAGATGTTCTTCTTGATCTTATCAACACTCTACATTTGAAGCAGTTCTATGCTTAAGGTTTGGCTAGCAGAGCCTTTACAGCAAAAATTTCTAACAAAATCACAAAAACATTCAGAAAATTGATCTTGAAGAAATCTAAAAATAATGGAAAAAGGCCCTACAGAAAGGTATCCTTGGTGAAAAACTGGCAAATAGGCACCTTGATACTAAAAAAACATTCAAAAAAGAAAAAATAGCAAAAAATTTGAAAAAGAGAAAAGTGCCTTGATAAGAACTTGGTAAAATAGGCATCTTGGTAGAAAAAAGAAAAGAAAAGATCTTGCCAAGTGGTGAAAACCTGGCAATTAGGTGTCACTTGTGTTCTGTGCTCCATCTATCAATGCACTACTGACACTGAGCCTTCACAATCACACCTGTGCTAAAATGCTGACTTCATTTCCTAAATGGCTATCTTATCCTCACTTGGGATTTGTCTGCTTTTATGTCTTAGGAATAAGTCATTCTACACTGGGGGCATGTTTGCTGGCATGGTAGGTTGTGGTTGCTAGGTTTCTCTAGGATGGTTTACCTCACAAACACAATATTCTTGATACATGCAAAATAGTGTCACTTTTCAAAATGAGGGTGTCTTTTCAAACATCACATATCCAAAAATGATATTTACATTAACGGAGTTCCTACAAGGCTATATTGGATCGTAAACATGAATGGATTATCCTATCAATGCACAGGCATAGAAACACCATATTACTTGTATTCCAATTTTTTGATTGATGAATCTTTACTGTGTTTAACATATGAATGAACAAGTAAAACTTAAAAACACAGTTTGATATTGGTTTGATTATGATTATTTCATGTCCTGATGATGTTTTCAACTAGGGGCATCTAAGAAATTATAAATTTTATTTGCTTGATTCAAAATTGATGATTTGTTATGTCTTCCAAGTTACTCCATGACGTCTGTGCAAAGACAAAGAGTTGCAAGGACAGGGGACATAACGTTTTATGGGTTTTCTGCGTATGGTGATTGTTTCAAATGATCCTATAAATTTCACCTAACTTGGATGTTTATGGTAAGAGCTACCACTATGGGTGGATAGCCGCATATATCTCGATCTTTGTTATGTGTAAACTATGGTGAGGTTGAAACAATTTCCTTGTCTATTTTCTGATCCAGATTCTCACTAAGGTATATGAATCATAATGTACCCAAGGATATGAATTTTCAAGGTCATTGCGGGTCCAATATCTTGCCTTTATCAGAATTTGGTATATTAAAAGGAAGGTGACTATTTGTTAATCCTAGCTTCTATGCCTTGATGCCTAAGTCTATTTTAACATTTCAATAAAACATAGTATTCATACTTTCATAATACCAGTGGGTATTAGTGATGGTTGTACTATCCAGTGGTATCCATTCCAAAAGAGTGCCCAATGATGATTAAAAGCTATACATTTGCATACCAGTGACAAAGTCCTAAGAGTCTGCATGTAGCTGCATTTAGAGATTGCATGAGGCATTTTTGAAAGAAAAACATAAGGATTTGAGCTCAAAATCCTTTCTATTTTCTTCATCTAAAATCCAATATATTTACATATCCATGCTTCCCAAAATATTTGATCTATCAGGAACAAAATTGAACTCACCTTTATTAAATGTAATTAACTTGGTAATCGTGTGTTTATTTTTAAACACACCATCTTTTTCCACTTCTTCTACTCCATTATTTCTTACCCTAACCATTTCCTGCAAGTGACACGTTCTTTCAACAGAGGGATTTTATTCTTTTCCTTCGATTTCATTCCCAAGCGGGCATGATCACACTATCATTAATTAAAATTTTTCTTGAAATAACATTAAAACGACTTTGTTATCAAACAAACTAGGGGCATAAAAATTTATTTGACTAAGTCAGAACTATTGGATAAAAATATTTGGTTCTTATAAGCTGGATATCTTGTGTTTCCTCATTTTAAAAGATTCTTATTAAGCTCCTGGTATCTTCTTACTGACTTTTGGACGACAACCAAGTTCAGAATCAGTATTATCAATCTTTGGATGACAACCAAGTTCAAAATTGGTATCTTTAGGATCTTTTATTCATCTTTGGATGACAACCAAGTTCAAAATCAATTCTATCAGTTTTGTTCGATCAAGTGCAAGACTGATCTTATCAACATTTCGTTCGACAACCAAGAACAAAATTCTCAATCTTTCTGAAGTCAAAATAAAAAACTTTCTTTGAATCAATGCACTGCTCGCACATCAATTCAAAGAGGGGCAAATGTAACCACCTGGGTTTGATTTGTTCTGACTATGGACCCTATTTTTCCCTAAGTGTGATCATACCACCAATTATGTCATGACAATGTTACTTTGACATAATTCATTTTTAAATCAAATTTAATGTCCTAGGTGATTTTATCACTAAATTATATTAAATATTATAGCCATACAATTCAAATCAATTCAAACCAATCAAATCAAATCAAATTCAAACATGGTTATAGTATTTAATTATAAAGGAATTAAATAAACCCCTAAATCAATTATTCACTTGCAAATAACCCATTTCCCTAGCCTATTTAATTTAATTAAAATGGCTATAGTCCCCTTAATTATTAAAAAGCAATAAAATGCTTAAATAATTAATTCTTATATTTTGAAGGAATTAAATAAGTTTAATTCATTTCATTTATATTCCCTTAAACCCCAACCTAACCTATCTCAACCACTTCTACCCTGGGTTCTAACCCATCTCAACCTATTCCCCCAATGCTAATCTAATCCTAATTCGAATTCTATCCTAACCCACCTCCTAATGTTGTCACATTCCAATAAGGAATGATTAACAACTCAACCCACTTGAGAAAGTCAACTTTCTCAAGCATGACTTCTCTAAGGACCAACTTGCCAAGTTCAGCCTTACTCCCTCCCTTACCTCTTAAATGAATTTCATTAATGACCCATTAATGGATATTCCCTCTTGCCCATCCCTCATTAATGTCCAAGGCATTAATGGCTCTTACACTTCATTATTAACCTTAGGGGCTCCATTAATCAATCTTGTCTCCCCTCTCTCTCTCTCTCTCTCCCATTATTCAATAAATTGAATGGATTTGGAGCTCATAATAAGCCTCAAAATTTTGAATAGTAGTATTGTTATGCCATGATTTTAAAGGAATCTCAAAGCATTGTTATGCTACCCATTCCTTCATAGCTTCATGCACACTCCATAATTACTTTTCTACATGGTTATAATTCTCATTTTAGACTAATATACATGCTTAAATAGTTAAATAGTTGTTTTTAAACCAAATCTTTCATGCTAGGTTGTTTATGTCATTAGTATTAGCATAATCTGAGGGCTGTTATGTTATTTTCTACACTCATCCTAGTTAGAAAGCAATAGGTCGATGTTAGGGTCTTATATGCTCATTAACCCTTGTTTCTCACTAACAGAATGACTTATTGAAGTGTTGTGTCACAGGTATTAGGTGCACAAATATACACACACAGGATGTTCTGTATAGGTTATTGAGGTAGGGATGCCATCACTTTTACTACTATCTGTTCTGCATTGGAATCTTCAATAGTTTCCACCTCAGGTAATTCTTCATCATTAGTCTTTACCTTGGGGTCTATTCTCGGTACCTCTGCCTTATCATCTCCTTTGATTTCAAAAATAGACTTCCACACCGTTGTAGTAGTCTGCACAACATCCTCTATTCTCCTGTTTAATATCTGAAAGGTCCTACAACTTGGAGTGTGATTGTTTTCATATTTGGTCATTGCCTCTTTAACCTCTTTATTTTCATAGATGGCATGACTTGCTTCAAGGTCTGTTCCCTAATATCCTTTTCTGTTTGAATTGTATTGCTCTAGGGAACATATATTTCTTTGAATAGATCTTCAGTAATATGACTCTTCAATTCAGATGGATCATACATCCATGTTGTCATTTTTTCTACAACTGCTTCCTCAATCTACTTCTGTTCATCCGTAGTTGTGGAAGCATATTTCAATGATTTTTGAGTGCTCATACCACTGCCTCCTTTTAGTTCTTCAATTTTATGCTTAAAGGTAGGTGGGGGTTTCTTGAATATGACTGTATCTTCTTCTTCATCTTCTTTAGGCAATATAAGTTTCCTTCTAGATCTTCTCATAGTGATGACATGGGTAGAGATCTTTTTCAGGTTGGGGGCTACCATCTTTTTCTTCTTAGGAGGTTTTGCCTCTATCTCTTCCTCTTCCTCTTTTAGGTTCATCATCTTCTATCTTAATTTCATCTTCTTTACTTTTAGTGATAGAAGGAGGAGAGTCTGAAGTCTTTCCATACTTCTTTTCAAACTTATTTAACCTCTTCTTTCCTCTTTTCAAGATCTTAGGAATCTCAATCTCTAATGAAATTCTACTCTTGGCTTCCTCATAAGTACCAAAGTATGGTGCTTTAAGGTCAACAGACTCATTCAAAAGAGCCTCAATGATATCTTTTGTCTCATGAGTGTTAACCTCATATGCAAGAGGTTTCACCCATGCAACCCTAGGCTTGACTACCTAAATGTATACTTTATCATAGTCAACTAGGAAGAAAACATCATCTTTGTAGTCTTCTACCAATTTTTTAGGTATCCTATATATATTCTGCATCTTCTGTCTGAAATCCTCAAAGTATGCATCCATGATGCTCTCAAAATTGTCTCCTAATTATGCTATGAAATTATTTATCTGATAAACTATGAGCCTGTCCTTATTCCAAACAATTGTTCCTTTAGAAGGGAAAGAATTTTGAATATAAAAGAATATGCAGACCAAAAGTGAACCAAACTTACGTGGATTGGTCTTTGATGCCCAGATGCTTTCTATGCTCTTGCTCAATGGGATGAGTTGCAACTTGGTAATATCGAATGAAAGGTTGTTCTTGACCAATTTTTGTATGCCAAGTCCACAGCCTCACATGGTACATTGTTTGGTCAAATAGAACTATAGATTTTGTGCACAATTACATGAATCCCAAAATTCAATTCCATGTTTGTAACTCTATTTAACCTCATGCCTCTTTTATCCCACTCGCCAAGAGTCTTCTTAGTTTGGTCATCTCGGGGTAGGTTTTTGGTAGATTTTGGATTTTCAAGCATAGGTTACCCTGTAACATGGTGTACCATTGTCTTGGTGATCTTCACTGGTTTCTCTAGCCATAGATGCATGTCATGAACACAGCTCAGAACAAACCTAATCCACTTAATCCAAAAGTTCTATGGTATGTACATGAGATGAGTCAAAACCTTGATTTCAATGTGTTTATGTTCTGGATTCAGATTCCCAGCTTCACAAAGTTTCTCATATGCTTTATTCATTTCTAATGTACCTAGCTGTTGAATGGTTCAATGATAAAAGGCTCAAAGATCATTGACCAACACTACCCTCGGAGGAATTAGGGAATGAGATCCCATTGGATCTATCTCCACTACAATTTTTGGATGAAGCTTAAACTTTAGAGGTTCGCAGACAACATTCCTCACCAACATCTCAGATCCTTTCTTATCCTTGCTACTAGATGTAGATACCATAATGCTCATAGGTTTGATAAAACTTCACAATTTAAAGCTTTCAAACACAAATTTGCTCTGAATCTCTTTGCAAACTGAAAACTTTGTAAAAAATAACTCTTCCAATTCATCTTTTATAAGAGATTTTACTATTGATTTTTCATTAAATGCTCCGAACATGGTAGATGACATAGCTCAGAATGAAGCTTAGTGAAAAAACAATCTTTACATCTTCGAAACCATACAACCCAACTTAACTTGGTTAGGCCTATGTAACTTGGATGTAACTAATATCCTAACTCGGTTAAAACCACAATGTGTCCTAGTGCATCAATATGCTTATTTGGACTTGTTGTCATGTCTGGAACTGATGTATGATGACTTGTAGCATAGTTCCAGTTATCTTCTTGCATATTTATTTAGATATGGTAGATCCACCCAACTCACTATTTTGGGTGTCATTCGATCCTTCATTGTTTTGATCTGAACTCTCGGGATATTTTTGTACCCATTGCTGACTCATCTGAGTTCTGATTTTAGAAAATTTTTATTTTCCTTTCTCAAAACTAGTATCTACTTTTTCTCTGTTCATGCAATTCTTATTTAGATGACTAAGTTGTTTACACACATAACATATCTTAGTAGGATTCCTTTTTCTGAGGTGAGTATTTGCACAATTTGCACCAATATGCCCATATTCACCACAATGAAAACATATGCTCCATGTGTTGTAATCCCAACCAAAAATTTCTTTAGTTAGTTGTTCAGGAGGGTTCCATTTCTTAGTTCTACACTCGGAAGATTTGTGACCTTGTTTATTAAAATTGAAACATTTTCCTTCAAACTTAGGTTTCTTAGTACATTCACTTGGCCTATGTTCATGTTTGTTGCATATGTAGAATTTACCATTAAACTTTGATTTTCCATTGCTCCAACACTTATTTGTTCTGTGCCCTAACTTGCCACAATGATTACAAGTAGGCTTGATGTTATTTTGAGTTCCTTGTTGTGAAGATTCACCTTGTTCAGTATAAGCTAATCCATTATGTCCATGATGTCTGAGTTGAGTTTTCTCTGTCAACTGGTCCATGCTTGCTCATGAATTCATCATACTCTCATTGATTTGTTTTTTCAGTATTGAGATCATTCTGCAATATTTCATTTTCTATCCTCAGATTGATAACTTCTTGATTTGCATTATTGAGTTGATTTATCATATCTTCTTGCCAAAGTGACAAATGATGGATTTCTTTTTCTTTTTCTTCTAATCTTGTACTTAACAATATTTTATCTTCTTGTACCATTTATCTATCATTTTTTGCTTGATTCTTTTGTTCCATGACTTCACATATTCTAACTGAACAAATTTCTTGTTCTCTTTTCAACTTTCTAACTTCTTCATGTAAATTGAGATTCTTTTCAAGTAGGTCTTTAATGGCTGCATTTTCTTCTTCAGAACTTCTTTCTTCGCATAAGTCTTCAATTCTTTCTTCTATGTAACTTTTATCATTTATCTGCACTACTAAATCTTTTCTTCTTTTCAGGGAAAGAGAGAGTTGCTCCTTGAGTTTTTTGATTTGATCCATGGCCACTTGTAGATCTATCTTTTCATTTTCAATGGCTTTCTCTAGTCTATATATTTCTATTGCCTCTGATATTTTCTCAAGCTGTTAAAATTCTGTTAAGAGAACCTTTAGCTCTGATAACAATTGTTGGAAATGTATTGAGGCTAGGTGACTGAGAGGGGGGTGAATTAGGAACCAATAAAACTTAATCTCTTTAATCCTTTATTAGATTATCTAATCTGATTGTATGCATGTAATAGAAAAGTAATAAACATCCACAACACTTGACACAATAGTTGGTTACCCAGAAACCTTCCAAATAGAAAGTAAAATTGGGGTGGGGATGGAACCCATAAGATTTAGTACTGCAGTATAAATTTAGTTTGTTAAAGCTTACAATTGACCACTTCTGATGGTCTTCCCTATTAGGAGCAATAAGGACTGTTAGGTGCACCTTGTGAAAGGATTTTGTATAATATAATTAAGTGTGCAACTCTGTTAGGAGATTTGTAAAGGACTATTAAGTCCACCTTGTTAAAGGATTTTGCTGATGCACCTATTAGGATGAAGCAGTAGATGATCTTCTATGCAACTTTGATTTGCTGAATAAGAACCTTTAATATAAAACTAATCACATGAATGTGATAGATGAGTCTCTGTTGTTCCTTATAATATTGTATCCTTCTTAATCAGTATGCCATTTCATATTCACATATACACTTATTTCACACACATTTTGATAGAAAAAATACCTTACATAAATATCTTATCCAAATCAAATACTTATGTAAGTCAGATTCTATGATATACAATAATTTCAAAAAATATAAACTAGGTGTTAATATCTAAGTTTTTGTTGATCATTTAGTGTCCACACTTAGTCATTTATTCAGGTAGTTTTGGTAGGCTACCACTGTGGCCAATCTAAACAATATAGGCCGAGCTACCCGACAAGTCATTGATAAGCAGAATAGATCATAGATGTCGAGCTATCTGGCAATCCCGCGCCGAGCGCCAGAGACTTAAGTGCTAAGAAAGATAGTTTTGACATACATGTCAGATATGACACAAACTTTAAGGTAATATGTTTGGGCTGAATTATGGGTGTTTTGGGCCAACATATGTGAAGCATTTAATATTATCTATGGGTTTAATTACACATTTAATTTTTTATCCTATGTGTGGCATGAAGCCAATCAGAAAATTGGAATGCCTAGGAGGCATAAGTTTTATTTTTGATCATTGATCTAGATCTATTCACTAGATTCAAAGTGTATAATAACATTGCTTCTTACCCTGATTATATGAGTGATTGGAGAGCACAAAGAGAAAGTGCATACATACATGAGAGATGTCTAAAGGGTTGTTTAGATAAGAAGCATAGATCTAGCAAAGTAGAAGAGCAGTGAGTAGCAGAGTAAGGACCTATCAAATTATAAGATCAGAGAAGGCATTATAAAGAGGATATCTGTTATCAGCATCAGAGTGGATATCAAAGGATTATATCTTGAGACATTCTAACAAGTTTATTAGGTGAAATCTCTTAACAGAGTGGTTCTAGAAAACCTTTCTAAATCTCTTAGCAGAGTGCTTACTTTACTATAAGTTGAAATCCTTTCACAAGGTAGATTATAGTGATCTAAAGCTCTTAATCAGATAGACCTTTAACCAGGTAGATTTCATATTGTAATCAAACTCTTGTAGCCCTAACAGGCACACTTTATTGTTGCAGTAGTGAATAATTTGTGGGTGTCATCCCCACCCCAATTTTACCTATTTGGGTTTCTGGGTTACCAAATTCTGTGTATTGTGTTATTCATTTACTGTCATGGATGCTACTAGATGTTAGATTGATTACATATTTATATGATTGTGGATCAGTTTGTTTTAAATTGATTAAAGTTCAAGATCTGATTCACCCCCCTCTCAGTATCTTTCTCCCCCAATATTGTATTTCCAACAATTGGTATCAGAGCTTCATTCTCCTACAAAAGGTTTTAATCATCTTGAGAGTACAAATTTGGAGATGGAGATTTACAGATTGGGTAAATTCATTGAGAATAAAAAGATTGAAATTCAATTAGCTTTACATCAGCATGAGACAAATAGACATGAATTGAGAAAGTCATTGACATCTAGGAAAGATTTGGCCAAACAAATGAATGATACTCATTATCAGGAAGAAGACACTGTAAATCTATTTCAAAATGGAGATTCTACTGAGAGCGATGCAACAATTGTAGATCTACTGGAAAAGAATAATGTATTGTGTGAAGAATTCAAGAACCTGAAAAGAGAACAAGAAATGTAGATAGTAAGACTATGTGAAGTAGTGGAACAAAAGAAGAAAGCTGGAGATGACAAAGCTATGGCATAAGAAGATAAAAGAGTGATAACTTTCAGACTTGATGAAAGGACAAATGATGAAAATCAATCAGGTTGACATGCAAAATCAACTGCTACTTGCAAATTAGGAGATCAGTAGGAAAGACATGGAAATTGTGAATCTGAGATCTGAGAACAATCAATTGAAAGATGATTTGAGATCTAAGAAAGAACTGAATGAAAGGTTGAATAAACCTAATGAAGCTTTGACTCATTTTGAGAATTTGATGGAAGAATCAAGGATACCAAAAGATTCTTCTGGATTAGGTCACACTAGACCAAAAACATCTACTTAGAAAGGAGAATCATCAAAGACTGGTGAAAAGAGGAATGCAGAGACAAAATAGAAGCAACTGGAGACAAGCCTAAAGAACAAGAGGCTATATAAGTGTTGGTAAACCTACCACACTCTACTTCATCTACCCCCACTGGACCCAAAATGAGAAATGTACCTAGCCAGCAGGAAATCTTGATTAAGATGAAGTCAGCAATTGGATTGCTTACTGACAAAGGAAAGGAAATTATTGAAACATAGCCGGTTGATAGCTCACCTGAGCCCAAAAGGAGGAAGCTACATAAGAATAAGTTACTAGGACTAAATGTCACATTAGATGAAGTAATTGTGACTCCTCAATGGGATCCTAAGAATTTATCGTATGAGCAAATTTAGACCTTTCAATAACTTTTGAAGAGGAAAAAGAGACAGGAAGAAATGAAGAGAGAACAAAAGCAGAAGAAAGTACTGCATGACATCAAAGATATTTTTGTAAATGATTTTCATATGGATGATGTAAATGACCAGGCACATATACTAGAATAGCTAGTTCACATTGTACAAAAGGTGACTGATGATAATATAGAGGCAAATGACAAACTATTGCAATGGTTTGAGAGAAAGTTTGAGAACAAAGTACTGGAGAAGATATCTGAAAAGATAGCTACACAACAGGTTGAACTTTCCTCTCTCCTTGAAATTATAGGAGTTTCAAATAATGTATTTTCTTTGTACAAAATACTATGTGATGAATCTTTCTTCACCAAAGAAAATCAGCAGTTAATTGAGAAATTGCAACTGGATATGAAGTCAACTGCAATTTCACTAAGCATGGAGGCTAGCTCTAGCTCCATTCATTTCATTAGGCTAACTCATACACAGAGGAGGTTAGCTAAGCTTATGACTGAAGATGGCTGAATCAAGGAAAAATTGATTATGATTCAGGCTAATATGATACCTCATCTGGAGGTTATGCAGAAAGAACTCATAGCTGCCAGAGAACTGATAAAGAGAGACTCTCATCTCTCTACTGCAGAAAGTTTGGTAAGTCTAGTTGCTGAGCTAGAATTTAAGTTGGGAATTATGAAGTTTATTAAAGAGAGTTGGGATACTTCATTTTCATTGATTCTTCAACTTCATAAATAGTTTTTGGATAAGTAGAACCTAACCCATCCAACTATCAGTGACAAAAACAAGGGGGAATCAGGAAGGGAAGGTGAACAGATGAACTGAAGGTATAATATGTATAATCTATTCTAAAGGCATGTATAGTATAAATTATAATGTAAGGGGGAGTACTATATGTACTTAGGTAGTTTTGTGGATGTAAATGAGATGATAAGTGTTTTTGCCACTAAATATCAAAGGGGGAGATTGTTAATATCTAAGTTTTTGTTGATCATTTAGTGTCCACACTTAGTCATTTATTCAGGTAGTTTTGGTTAGCTACCACTATGGCCAAGCTAAAATAGTATAGGCCAAGCTACCCTACAAGTCATTGCTGAGAAGAATAGATCATAAATGTCAAGCTATCCAGTAATTTGTTGACGAGACTTTGTGACCGGGTCTGCCAACAGATATAAGTTGTCACCGGGTATCGGGGTACCAGCCAACTTCGCCTGTAAAGGTTGTTTGGGGAAATGATTTTCCCAGGCCTCCAAGCATGTGAGAGTCGAGTCTCAATAGTGTAGGGGCTTAGTTGGGAAATCTAACTATTTTGTTTGAGGGGGATAGTTGGTTATCTTAACTCGTCTTCTCTGGGGATTCAAGTAAGTGGGGTTTCCTGCAAGCGCAAATTCATTTCACAAATAAACTTCAAAATGTATCGCAGAGTTAGAAATATTTCATCTACTTATAGTTATACTAAACATTCAAAAATATTGACAATGATCTAACACACTACACTAAATACTAAAGAAATATAAAACCATCAGCTCATATTTAATCAATAGTGAAGGAAAAGGAGGTCATTAATCTACTTGAAGTATTAAAGCAAAGGACATAGAAAACACAAAACATAAAATGCCATTAACCAAAGATCATAATTCTAACAATGTCATTGATAGAACCCTTCCTTCTTCATTAACATATCTCCAGCAATCACTGGTGCATGTTATAATGGTGGCTCTAGGGGAGCATTTAACTACCGAAAGCTTAGAAACTAAGGAGCATTGAGCTCTGCAATTAAGAACTGAGAAAACCAAATTGCTATTAGCTATGGATTGCAAAATCATCAATTTCCTTGACCCTTGGAATGAGGTCAGACTTATTATTTATACACCAGATTTGACCTAAAAATTAACCTAATTTATTTTACACTTTACAATATAATACTATTCCCGGTGGCCGGTACTACCTGCGCCATGCTACAAAAGACCTCAAGATGGAAAAGGTCTATCATGTCAGAAGAATAAGACAAGAAAAGAGGAGTGGAAGAATCAGCCTCGAGAAGAGAGACAGGAGGAGAAAATAAGAAATTTGATCCCCGAGGAACAAGGCTACATGCCTCATAAATGGGAGGGTGGCTCACTTTCTCCGATGTGACAGGTGTTATGTTGAAGTGGCGCCTCGAGAAGACCAACTGTCAGAACTCTCTTATCAAGTTGATGTGCCTTGTTGCAGTTACCTACCTTCTAAAAAACTCCATTAACTACCTTGAAAGTGACCAGTTGGCCTTGAGAATTGGGGCACGAGTCACTTTAAAGAATACAAAATTGACTAGATCCAGAATCCCAAGATCTAGGAACTTGTCTTCCAAAAGAATGAATGAATACAACCGATAGATGGTTGATGAGATTCTCCAGACTCTGAAGAATTTTATTGTTCCTTATGATTTCTCCTAAGCCTCCAACACTTGGCCTATGATTTCTTCATCTACATCTCTCATGCTATCCCACTAACTGTGAATAGCCTCCAATGCTTCCTCAACATCTTTAGCCCCATTCCAGAATTCATCCACCATCTTGGTGGCATCATGTGATTGGATCATTGTCTTGGACAATCTAGATAACCTACCCTGGTCAAAATCTCTGGCAGGTGGATATAGGGACTCCATCTGCTCATCAAACTTGTTGAGGACATAGTCCTCTGGGGTACATGTTCCAGTGGTGAAGGGATCGAGTTGTGATACTCCAGCCATGAATGCTTGAAACAAACCCAAGGGGTATTGGGCCACTGTCACTTTCTCTTTCAAGGCCTTAACCAGTTTCTTGTATACCTCAATCTTGAGGACAAGTCTGGAGGACTAGGCCTAGAGGGAATCATATGATTCCTCTCCCAAAATCCTCACCTCTGTGGCAACTTCTTCTCCTATGTTGTGAATTTATTCCAACTCAGCCTTCCAATTTTCATACTTTTCTAAATCTTTCTCTCATATAAGAGTGGAGCCCTTTTCCTGGCTGAGAAGAATGTCAACCCGATAAAGGTGTGGGAGGGATGCCACTAGAAATTGTCTCATGGAAGCCACTTGCTTAGTAGCCCACCCATCTACAGCTTGCACCTTCTTCTTCATGATACATAGAGAATCCATATCACCCTACACAAGGGGAAATCCAGAGGAAGGGGTTCCTAGGTGGACCTTGGCCAAAGGCTGTGTAAGGTCTGCCAAAAGTGTGAGGAGATTGGCATTTGTCTCTCTTTCCTCCTTCATCTTCTGGCCCTACTTGACGTATTTGGCCTTTATTGCTTTTGTGGCCTCCCTTAGAAAGTCTAATTCACCTTTCTTATCTCTCCTCCCGAGCACTACTTCTGTTATGTTATAATCTTCAGGCCTTATGGCCGCCACATCTATGTCTAGTGGGGGTGTTTTGATAGTCACAACTGTGCTACCTATTGGACCAGTCCAGAGAGTATGGACTGTCCATGCTTTCTTTGGATTTTTAGACTCTACATTCCTGACCATCATCTCGGACAATGAGAGCGTAGTGCCTGATGCTACTACCGGGGCCTTTCTTTTCCTTGATTCAACTAGCCATTAGGGCAGCTAGGGTGGCTTCGCTTCTAAGACATGTTCATCAGGATTCCTTTTAGAATCTAGCGGTATGTTCCCAGAATGTACATTATCTTTGGGCTCTTTCTCCCTCTCTTGTCCTGATTCCTTCTCTTATTGTCATTCTTTTTCTTGTTCTCATTCTTTTTCTTGTTCTCTGGAACCTTCGGTATATTCTACCATGCTAGCATCTTCTGTTAGGATGTCTGGAACCTTTTCCCCAGAATCAACATTGTTTGTTTCTTTGGGGACCTCCTCAGCCCTCTTGGAATTAGTTGATCCTGCATTTTCATTATCCGAGACCTCTTGATCAATCTGTTGCTGCTCTTGGGCCTCATCAACCTCATCTATTAGAACATTCATCTCCATTGGAACTTCCTCAAGAGGTGGGTGGGGTCTCTGGCCAAAGTTTAACAATACAGCCACTGTTACTACCTCACCAAATGTGCTCCAGGGAACTTTATCACCCAGAGTAACCAAAGGCATTTGGAGAGTGATGGTCGAGGGTACGGTTGATCCTATGGGTCTAGGTTCCCTGGCCATCAATTTCTCATTTGTGGGTTGCCTTGATGTGTCTTTGGTCTCTTGGACTGGTATCTTTTCCTGCTCAGGCTCCTTTTGTGCCTCCTCCCAGGCTTCTTGTTCTGATGCATCTTCCTTTTTCAGAATCTCTTTTTCTATAGGGGCCTCCTTATCCTGAGTGACAATCTCCTCCACTACATGACCTATACCTTGTTGGAGGTCCATGAGCTCCTCCACCAAGAAAGTTTCATTGAAGTCATCATGTGAGGGCAAGGAGTTAGAAATATCTTCTAGTTCAGGAGATTCTAAACTAACATCTACTGGGGGCATATCTAGCATACCAGGGCTGGTGGCTACACTTGGTGAAGGGGTCAACCTCTTTTTCTTCTTTCTTGTCAGTGGGACCCTGGTATCTAGAATGCTGGTGGACTCCGCCTCAGTGAAGGCATGTTTTCTCATCATTGCATCCAATGATGGGGATCCTACCAGGTGAGCAGAAGCCATTGGAGGTAGTTGGAGGCAAGAGGATATCTGTGTGCTCAACTGCTAGTTGGATAGCCTTGCTGACTCCATTTGTTGTTTCAATTGTTCCATTAGGAGGGTGGGAACTTGGGGAGACACTTTGGTTGGGGTTCCCTCTTTCTCTTTTCCTTTTCTTGTACTTGGTTTAGCAACCGGGGAAGATGAAGAAGGTATGGCACCGGTTGAAGAGGTAGTAGCCTTACAAACCATGGGTTTCTTCTAGGTGCTCTTGGGATACACTCAGGCAAAATACTGGTGGCTTGCTTCCAAAATGGGGTGACATACCCCTTCAATTGTTAGGTCCTCAGGGGTGGCCCATTCCATCATGGGGAGATCTAATTTGTCTAGCCCTTGCCCCTTGTATGCTAGGTCCTCTAGTGGCCCATCATCTAAGAAACCCTTTAGAAAATTCTAGAGGTCAAGTTCTTTCATGAGCCCTTTGCTCATTCATGAATGTTGTCGGGCTTGGAGATCAAAAATTTCTTGGCAGTCCACCCAGAAATCTTCAATGTCTGCTTCATGGGGTGGGGATTCCTAGGGAAATGCTATGGAAATCTTGCTGAGGGGATTGTAGTTCTTTCGAGCATGGTGGAATTCCACCAGCCCCAGGTTTTTCAATTCACTGTCTACCTCCCGGGTTGCGGCGAGGCTGCATGTATAATTATTGCATGAGAATGGGAATGAAACATTGATGACCTTCATCAATGTAAAGAAGGCGTGCAGATCCATCATCTATCAGCAAAAATCTAAAAGAATAATTCTATCTTGGCAATACTGAGGAAGAAGATGGGGCTTCCCATTGAAGCTGGTCACCTAGGTGTGATGTTAAAATTGAATAAAATAATGGCCATAGCTGCTGACCAGATTCATTTCTTCTTGTGATAGTTGGTACCTAGAATCCCAAGTAAGTGTTAGGATGTTGTGGTAAATGAAAGCATCATTTACCCGATAGAAATTTGAGAAATTGAGTTCCCATTGTACTTGGGGATAATGATCCCATGGTGTCATTTGACCTGGCCCATTTCCAAGTTCCCCAATTGTTCCCAAACCTGGAAAAGTCATTCTTTATTGTGCTAGCGCCCATAGCACGTATGAGGTCATGTAAAACTTGGAGTTCTAGACAACACCCTTTAGCTGCTTGTCCACATGATTGGATATGAGGGCCGCCTAGTTGAAAGTTTGACTACAAGTGGTGATGTAGTACAAAAAGTAGTACATCCATGCTGAGAAATCCTAGGCATGGGGCAACCCAAAGATCCTACATAAGAATACAATGCCAGCTTGAATGCGCTCTTTGAACTCCCCGCAGGGAATTTCCAACTTCATCCTCCTGCAATCCCTCTTTGGGATTTTTAGCTAGTGGCTATTGAGATGTTGCCAGGAGATAAGGGCAGCGTCCTTGAACTCCTACAATGTCTGGACCTAATTCCAGATAATGGACCCATTGAACTGTAGGATCCCCAGGCCCGAGGTAAAAGTTGTTGCATCTAGGGTGATGATTGTTGCTGGGTACTATAGTGGTCGGGGATCTGGAAGTAGGACGGTCCAAGTTGGTGCATTGTATAATGTTTCCAGCTGGAGTATTAACTCTAGAAATTGCACCAAACAAGGGAAGTTTGCTGCCTTAATGATGTCAGAGGTGACTATCTGAGTGGCCAGATTATCTCCGGTGGCCTTCAATCTATAAATGGATTGAATCAAGCCTTGCATTTCCGCCCAAGGTCCGAGCCCTATGTCTATTATTTCTTGAACTTTGTACTCTATCTTTGATCCCACAAGGGTACCCTCCTTTGGATATTTGGAGGTCAAGGGTAGCTTTGCTAACACCCTTTTGGCCTTGGTTTTGGTGGCCGCTTAGGTGGATGTGGTAGGTATCTCCAGGCTACTAGGAGGGGTGATTACTTTAGACATCTTTGATCAGCTTATCTGCAACCTGCAAGACCAGAGAACTGTTAGAACATGGTATATGCAAAAGAATATTAAAAACTTTGGGGAAATCATCACGACCCTGCACCTATTCAACAAGTGTTAACATACACCAAAAAGTCCTAGAATACTTGTAATAGACATGAGTAGGACTCCATGGGAAATCAAACCAAATGACAAGGGGAAACGCAGGACAAGGAATTACCTGAGACCCAGAGCCTGGATAACCTAGTCGTTGTTGTGCTGATATGATTGGTAAGAAACCATATTTGACTGACATGGGTTGACATGTGGTAAGGTAACAGGTGACATAAAGGCATTAATGGCGACAAGTGGGATGACACAGGGTAAAATGAATGCCAGATGGGACATGGTTTGAATGCCCTCTCATGGGAAATTAATCTTGCCATTAAGGTGATGAGACAAAGGAGAGAGAAAGCTACTATGGCTCAAACTAGTGAGGTGCCGAGTTTGAACCATGGTGACTCCATCTCGACAAGCTCGGCCTCATGGGTGAAAACACATGATAGAGCACAAGGAACTCACAAACTTGAAAGGATATACAGGATATATACATAAAAGTATAGAGGGCCAAAGGCTGAGATAAATATACATAATATACACAAAATATACAACATTTACAAATATTTTAATAGGTTTAAACAACATTTACATTTATACACGAACTATCTCGAGGCAACATACATTATAAACATTAATCTACATCTACGTAGAGGGTGGACAACCCTCTGGCAGAGCCAACCCACCAACTAGAGGCAAACTAGAAGTGAAGCATGAAACGGGAACTGCAAAATCAGGAAGAACAAAGCGGAAACAAAAACCAAAAAGAATGAAAGTAGGAACTACAGAACCTACCTGGAACTCCAATGAAGAGTAGGGAAAGAGCACACCATGAGCACTCCTGTAACAAGATCTACCTTCAAATGACCATGAATAGGTACCTCAAATCAACTGGTAATAACCCACTAAGCACAGAGTAATTCACAGCTTAATCACAGTTTAGTTACCTAAGAATCACGTTGAATACACAAGTAGTTTTAATTACGATAACTGTAAAAGTGGCATGTAATTTCTATTTATACCCAAGGTAAAAGCAAGTTACCTTCTCCTCCACAAAATTTGGAACAAGCGAACCTCTGGAATCTGAGCCTGGGGATTCCATGCCACCATACCTTCTTGCAAGGAGAAGACATCATGGAAGAGAATCCCAGAGTCCAGAATCTAGCTCTAGAAAGAACAAAAAACTTTGAGACTGGGTCCCAGAGTCACGAAAGACAAAAGCAGAAAGAAAAAAAACCTCACGGGAGGGAAAGCCTGGAGAGGAAAGTAAAGAAAACAAGGAAAACAAGGCAAGAGCCAAAGAAAAAAGAGGGGACCCAACATTTTGCACACAAAATGTAGGGATGGGTATGCAGGGCATAACATAATCCCGTGCCAAGAACCAAAGACTTAAGTTCCAAGCAAGAATATTTTGACATACATGTCAGATATGACACAAACTTTAAGGTAATATGTTTGGGCTGACTTATGGGTGTTTTGGGCTGACATATGTGAAGCATTTAATATTCTCTATAGAGTTAATTATGCATTTAATAGTTTTATCCTATGCGTGGCAAGAAGCCAATCAGAAAATTGGAATGCCTAGGAGGCATAAGTTCTATTTTTTATCATTGATCTAGATCTATTCGCCAAATTTGAAGTGTATAATAAGATTTCTTCTTACCCTAATTAAATGAGCAATTGGAGAGCACAGAGAGAAAGTGCATACATACATGAGAGATGTGTGAAGGGTTGTTTTGATAAGAATCATAGATCTAGTAGGGTAGAAGAGCAATGAGCAACAGAGTAAGGATATATTAGATTATAAGATTAGAGAAGGCATTATAAATAGGAGATCCATTATTAGCATCAGAGTGCATATCGAAGGATTATATATTGACATTCTAACAAGTGTATCAGGTGAAATCTCTTAACAGAGTGGTTCTATCATACCTTTTTAAATCTCTCAGCAGAGTGCTTACTTTACTGTAAGTTGAAAAGCTTTCATAAGGTAGATTGTAGTGATCTAAAGCTCTTAACTGGGCAGACCTTTAACCAGGTAGATTGCATATTGTAATCAAACTCTTGTAGCCCTAACATGCACACTTTATTTTTATAGTAGTGAAGAATTTGTGGGTGTCATCCCCACCCCAGTTTTACCTATTTGGGTTTCAAGGTTAGAAAATTTTGTGTATTATGTTATTCATTTATTGTCATGGATGCTACTAGATGTTAGATTGATTACATATTTATATGATTGTGGATCGATTTGTTTTAAAGTGATTAAAGTTCAAGATCTAATTCACCCCCCCCTCTTAGTATCTTGCTCTCCCAATATTGTATTTCCAACACTAAGTTGTCCCAATACTGTTACTCAGGTCTAGTAATCCACTCGGGTGATATACTGGCACTCAGGAAATACTCTGTCAGTCGGGAAACATAGTAAACTCTGGCACTCAGGCTACACTATGTACTCATGTAATATTGATCACTTGGGTAATATAGATTTCCACTGTCTACTCAGTCGACATTGCCACTGCTAGGGTTACACTACAAGTGCTCGGGTTGCACTTCAAGATGCTAGCTCGATCAAAATTGTGATGACTAAGTGGTTTGGCACTAATTGACAACATGTCTTGCCATAAGGTCAACATAGAGCACCCACTCTAATTAAAATATTACAATAAAAGGATTTAACACAATATAAGTACCTTGTTACAAATGTATTTTTGTAACTCTCACTTCTTTCTTGACTTGTACATATACTATATCTTTATGGATTTGTTGCACCATAAAATCTTTTTGTCACCACACTTATAGTTGCAATCACTTTTATGCATTCAACTCTTTTCTACTACAAGAACACCTTACAACTTTTTGTTTCTCTTCCTTCAATATTCATACAATCTTTTGTCCTCTCTTTTTTCTTTTTCAACCATTGTTATGTTACAACAAGTTCTATTTATTTCAATTGTATACTTCTATAGAATCATTACACTTTAATTTACTCTTTCTGCATACTTAATCAACACTCCTTCACATATAAAAAATAAGCATAGTCTCAAGCTTTTTATACATTCATTCTTTCTCACACTACTTTTAATACTTTGTCATCTTCATACATTTATAGCTATAGAAGAATTACCATCATCTCTTTTTCAAAAATGACAAACTTAATCTTCTCTTTGTTTCACACATATGCATACACAGACCTACACAACTTATTTTCTATCATTTTAATTACATATCCAATCAATTCTTTTTCAGCTACATACATTACATAACACCCACACTATGCCTCTTAAAAAACTTATTCTTTTACATGGTCGAGCTTTCTTTCATACAACTATGCCTTCTCTTTTTTACTTTTTTTTTTTTTAAATTTTTTTTGTCAAAGGTTATACAGATTCATTATTGTTCTCTCTACATCAAGAACAATTGTTTTAACCCTAGGTCAAAGAATAACATGTTTTATCTCTACTATATATACTTCTAGTTCATCGTTGACTTGTCATCTCTCATTAAAATTCAGTGCCACTTGAATCTTTCCTAGCATTGAAATTTCAAACACATAGCTGACTCCATTTAATGTGCAATTTTCCTTGATTTTTGATATGTACTTTGCAAATTGGCATTCTTTGTCTGCAAAGTTTCCTTTTCTAGAAACTTCTCCTTGAATTTGCATAGAGTAACTATGATGTAATTTTAATGTATACCTTGAAATAACTACACACAACACTCAATAAGACATTACATTAGTAGGTTAGCATCAAAATAAATCCAATTCAATCCATTAAACTACTAAAATTATCCCATTGCTTCCTACATAAGAAGATTCAAATAAATTAGATAAAAATGCTTTTAGATTAGCACTAATTCATATTGAGTGGACAATAATATGATGCAATATTTTACCAATAATGCCTAAATGCTTCTAATTATGGTGTTATTAAAGCTAAATTGATCTCAATTATGCTCCTAAATGCATGAATTAATCACAATTGCTATGAAAATGAATGAAATTATGTTAAATTGTTCTAGAATGGTACTAGCATGACCTTATACCTAAATGAACTATATATGCTAATAAGCTAAGAAGGGTTTATTATATTGATTTTTCATTGGAGGGAAAGTTTGAATTAAAATTAAAATTTGAATTCCATGGTTGTGATTCGTCCATGAGGGATGGTTAAGATTGAACCTTGAGTGATCCGTGTGATGGAAGATCATTGGTTGATGAGTTGAATTTAATGCCACTTTGAGGGAATATAAATGAGGTATTTAATTAATTCAATTTAATTAATATTCTAGCCATGGGAATTTTTATTTTTGATTTGATTTATTAGGCTAGGATTAATTAATAAATTAATTTTCTCTTGTATGTTAGGTCATTGGATTTCTGATTATCACTAAATTATGCCATTAAATTAATCTGACTTAATTACACAATTAAGATTAAAAATGAATTCGATGTCCTCATTAGGACCTAGGGAAATTCATTTGACATCTAGGCCTCTAGTTAGACCTGTTAGAGTAATAAAGTGAATCCACTTATTAATTAAATCATATTGATTTAATTATTAAGTCACTTATTATCCCTCTTTTACTTAAGCTAAACTTTAGGCATATAATAATTAATTATTTTATTAATTATTATTATGCAACCTAGATTTTCCCTTTTAGGGTTTTGGTATCCTTTTATAAGGATTCCCTCTTTGTAAATTATTTAATTCGATGGTTATTAATTAATTGAGGATGTCATTACATTAAGAAGTTTTTCTACATTATTTGCACAATATATTTCCTCTTCCATCGATCTGTGATTTTTGGCCTCCATAGCTTTTTTGCTTCTCTCTTTCTATGACAGGTTTGCATGCAGGTGATTCTTGGGAGATGTGGGTTAATATTTTTCATCAACTCCAATATGGTATCAGAGCTCCAGATCTTCATGCCCATGTTCTCTTCATGAGAGATTTTTCCTTGTTCTTTAAATCTATATTTTTGAGAGGTTTTTGTCTCAGATTTTAGTGGTTTTTGGGAGGATGTTTTGTTTGAAGCACTTTAAGAAAAAATGAACATTTGGATTGTGTCCAGAATACCCCCAAAACCCCTATTTTCATATAAGGCATGTCTTATTTGGACACAGTTGAAATCTGGGCCCTCTTTTTTGGTTGCATGACCTTGGCACATTTTTTGAGGCAAAAACTTGCCTCGATTCCCATGCTACTAATGTCAACAGCCACAGGCCCCAAGATTTTTTAATATTTTTTAAAAATAAAAAATATCTTTTTTTGTGTTTTTTTTATATAAAAAAAAAGCATGTGTTTTTTTATGTTTTTTTTCTTAAAAAAAGCATAATGTTTTTTAATTGTTTTTTTTTCATTAAAAAAAATAATACTTTTTTTCTGTCATTTTGGTGGGAAATCTGGAGATAGTATTTTTTTTGGAGGAATCGCCAGTTTAGCAGGGCTCCACCATTTTTGCCTGAGGTTTCATGAGGTTCACTTCTGTTTTGACCTCCCAGTGGTTTTTTGCTTGTATCTGGAGCAAACGGAGGCCGATTTTCGACTTCCTTATATCACCAAAAAACTCTTTTCAAGACGGATGCCTTTCTTGAGGATATATTTTCTGATTTTTCTATCTTGCAAGTTTTTTTTCCTGTCAAAGTCAGCGATCTATTTTGCACTCTGGGAGCCATATCTTGCTCTTTTGGACTCCATTTTTTGACTTTCACATGACATCGAAAATCTGGTTTTGTCCTCTTTCTTCTTCTATGGGTCTCACACCCAGATTTTTCTCCCTGTATCTATGTATTCTATTTTTTCTTTATGTCATTCTGGCAGATATCTTGGATGTTTCAGGTCCTGGGATCATTTCCTTCTCTGAACATTGTATACAGATTTTTCTATAGCTTTCTTTTGTAAATGCACTGAAATAAAGTGCCTACAGTTGCATCTCTAGGATCTTGTACACCTTGTGCTTGTTTGTACTCACACTCAGTTATAAAGTGCCATGGGGGGGTTATGATATTTTTCCTTTTGTGCTCATCCACCTTTGTCAAGTGAGTGTCCCTTCCATGACATTAGCCTCATGATGTGTGTCTAGAAGATCATTTCTTCTACTTCAACACCACCCTTTATCCTATGCTTGTACCTTCTTTTGCACTATTGGTGTTCCTGATTCTTCTTCTTGCAGTTGTTTTTTGGCATTGCATTTTAGTGTTCCTGTTAGACCTCTCCATGTTCAACATTATGGGGGGTATTTCCCATTGGTTCTAATGCTTCCTTGGTTTGATGGAGTGATCTATGTATTCAGTATTTGTTCTTATGTACTAGGCAGATGCAGTGGTTGGTACCTATGCATTTTGGTGAGATGGATCATTTACCATATGGACTCTCTTCTTTCATTTCTATTTTGGAGGAATTCTTCCATCTTTGATTGATAAGCTCTTTAATCTTTGTTTAAAGTCTTCTCTACCTAATCATGTTCTATTATAGTGGAGGTTCCAGTAGTTATTTGTCGACAGTGTTTGTAGCTTCATGCTTCAGAAGTGTTCTACATGTTCTTTCTCTGTTCCTATTTTCTGGGACTTTCTCTAGTTTGGAGGCTTCTTCAGTCCTTCACTAGGCTTCATCTATTTTTGGAGTAGGGTTTTTCCCATGTGGTTTTCTCTATTTCTCCTCTTTACAGAGAGTTTTGTACTTGGGTACCTCATAAGGCCTTGTTGTCGGGACCAATTTTCCTGCTTTCAATAGTTGTTTCTAGGTTTTAGCTTCTCCCTAAGTTTATCTAAAGGGGGGTGTTAGAGTAATAAAGTGATTCCACTTATTAATTAAATCATATTGATTTAATTATTAAGTCACTTATTATCTCTCTTTTACTTAAGCTAAACTTTAGGCATATAATAATTAATTCTTTT
>MU224061.1:409986-425836 GCA_018584345.1 Thuja plicata | reverse complement strand
ACAATATGTTTCCTCTTCCATCGATATGTGATTTTTGGCCTCCATAGCTTTTTTGCTTCTCTCTTTCTGTGACAGGTTTGCATGCAGGTGATTCTTGGGAGCTATGGGTTGATAGTTTTCATCAACTCCAATAAGACTAGACTAATTTTAGGTGATTACAATAACTTTCAATGACTAAACCATCCATACCCAAGTTGTTCACAAGCATCGCATACCAATAAATATTGTATTTTCCCCTCATTTATTTATTTCCTCATTCAAACAAACTTAGATTTTATTTTTTGTTTAACCTACCATATTCAACAACCTTATATGCTAAAGAAAATTATTTTGATAAAAATATCATCACATGTAGATCATCTACATTTGTCTACATAGTCAACATCTCATCACTTCATGAAATGTGTGAAGATACACATCATAGCTTTGGTATTTTGAAGACTCAAGTAGTCATTTTCAATGCAAGTCTTACTTTAGACTTATGACCTTTAAAATATTTTGTGTAGAGATTTTTAAATATGATTAATGTGAGTTTTATTTAATTACCATACAGTTTACTTGGAGAGTTAGGTTCATATGGCCCACTTTTCTTTCTTTTGTCACTAGTAGATCTGTTCTTGTAACCGACTTATTTTCTCCTATCGCTAGCTTGGACAAGGTTAGAGGATTATCATTTAGGCACCATAACCTCAACAAAAAATGTAATTGAAAAATAGGTTCTTGAACATCTATTTAATTTACATGTGTAAATGACTCCTTGCCACAATAAATTTCATATATGATGCAAGAGCATCCTGGGGTAGTTGGCAATCCTATGTCACCAAAACATGTATTGTTTTGATATCTATTTTAGTAGTGAACTCAGATAGAGACTTGAGGTGGTCGGTCACTTTGGTGGTAGTTATCGGTTGGAAGATGTATTGCTTCATTGATCAACTCAGTGACTGGACTTGGTGGTGCTTGGTGTTACTCTATTTTTGGTGATATTCTACTCAGGGTATACTGCTCGGTGGTAGTTTCTCGGTATGTGCATCTCAGTGGTGTCTTTCTCAGTAGCGTATCGCCTGTTGTTGTCTATTTGGAGGACTTGGCTTGGTGACTTCACCAACTGGATGTTGTTGGCTCAGTGTTGTCTCACCAATTGGTCTGGCTCTCAGTGTGCTTGTTTAGCAATGGGTTGTTGGAGTTCACCGACTTGTGTTTGTGGATTGGGAATACATTGGGGATTGCATTCATGATTTGGAAGGGTCATTGGGATCGTGCTGAGTTCTGAGGCATGTAGATCTATGGAATTGGATCTTGTCTGGAACTAAATCTATTTTGGTGTTTTCTTCTATGTATTTTATGGTTATTTGTAGTCATCTAACTCATTTAATATTGTTCTTCATGGATTGTAATGGCCAACTAGGTCATTTAATAATTTTGTACAAGCTGACTTGTGGTTGTGTTATTTAAAAGTGAGTGAAGGTTGATGTTTTAGGGGGCGTAAGGGATAAGATGGAAAATGGGTAAAGTATTGTAGATAGTTGTAAGTGGGTAGAAAGAAATTTTAATTATTGCTTGGTGGCTTGTGAGCACAAGTTTAGATTTGGTTTCTTCCACTTAGCTATAGGGTTGATTGTTGAGGATGGATCATGTGAGAACTTCTTGATGTTTTGTTGTTTTGGCCCTAACCGGGAATACTTTACAGCCCAACATGTTGCATGTAATGAGAATTCTAAGATAATATAAAGTTTATTTTGATATATCTAGTATTGTGTTGTTTCTACTATGTGGTTCTTGTTGTTGGTTGCAAGTTAGGACAGTCCTTTATTGGATCCTCTAAGCTTGACTGCATCAAGTGGTATCAAATATTTTTTTCATTTCTTATAGAGCTTAAGGTTTTCAAATATCTGGAGAGATACCTCTGAGAATATTGGACCCTACGGTGATTGCACATATTTCTAAGGAGGTAGAAGTGAAGATAACAGAAAGATTTAGATCTGAGATGGCGAAAATGAAAAATGAAATCATAGAAGGTATCATAAATGTTGGATTGCATAGAGGTCCCAGAATGAATGATGGTTATGAAGAAGTTGTTGAAGATTTTGAAGTTTCTAGATCTAGTGGATATGATAGAGTTGATTAGATAGAGAGATATGGAGGAGAAAGATATGATCAGTTGCAGAGATCTGGAGCTCAGTTGAGTACAAGCTATTGAATGGAGGTGTCCAATTTTTAGGTACATTGAGACCCGAGGATCTGATTGATTAGATTGGTGAGTTAGAAGACTAATTTGAGTTGGAAGGCATTGAAGATCCTCTTAGAGTGAGGTTGGCACAGACTAAGTTGAAAGGGCATGTTTCTTTGTGGTGGAAAGAGTTGTAGAGGGACTGAGAAGAACAAGGTGAGATGAAGATCAAGCGGTGGAGGATGGCGATTGAAAAGATAAAGGCTAAGTTAATTCCTACCAACTATGAACTTGAATTGTTTAAGAAGTTAACAAATCTGAAACAAAAGGAGATGACTGTGGAAGATTATACCCCTCGGAGTTCTACAAATTGACTATTTGATCTGGGCATAGAGAAATTTCTAAGGAAAAGGTGGCAAGGTATGTTAATGGTTTGAAATTCAATATCCAAGATGAGATTGGTATTTTCAAGTGATCAATTTTGTATGATGTGATCCATTTTTTGGTTTTCATTTATGGAAACACATCTTTCATATTGATCTATTCATTTAAATTTAAGTTTTTTTGACTCTAAAATTGGTTAAGTACAAAATAAAAAATACAAAGGTATTTTGAGTATCGAAGATCGAGATCGATGAGTTAAGGCAAGAGAGATTAGAAGAAGATATTATGGGGTATGTGCGACCTCCACCTAAGATTGATTTTGTTTTGGTGATGTTTATAGTGAGTTAGAGAGATTTGAAGACATACAGACAACAATAGAATAGTGATACAAAGTAGCTAGAAAGAAGCGATGGTTCAGGGAGTATGTCATGGACTCATGGCAATCGGAGTTGTATTATGATTTTTTATAACCTATATTTTGATTATGTAAGAGTGCTAACTATGAATTTGATATTTTATTTATTAAATGTATTTTGTATTAAGAGCTAACTATGTAATATTTGTATTTGAGAGTCGACTTGGTAAAGAAGAAAGATATATATGTAAGATCTTTTTGTTGAGAAAAAATTGAGTGGTGTGAATAGAGTTTTGGATATGATATGTGAATGGTAGAGAAGAGGATGAAAAAGATCATTGAAGTACTATGACTGGAACTATATAAGCATTAGAGATGCTTGTTTTATTCATTATTAATAACATTTTGTAAAATAACTATATTGTAAGAGTTGTATGCTCAGTTGGCCCCTAATAGAGTGTTTTATACCTTTAAAAGGGTTAATATTCCTTTAACAAGGAAATGTACTATTTAATATTTAGCTCCTAACAGGGCTAGGTCTCCTAACAAGGACACTATACTTTAGTTCATGCTTGTGGGTACCATCCCCACTGGGGTTTTCCCTTCGCTAAGGTCTCCTCGACAAAAAATAATGGTGTTATGAGTACTATGTTATTTGATTATGTTCTTTTCATTTCTGCAAGTTTATGGATTATTTATAATTGGTTGAAAAGTTTTATTAAGTGTCGTAATACTGATTCACCCCCCTCTCAGTATTACCTAATCCTAACAATTGGTATCAGAGATTTTGGCCCTTGGAGAGAAAGTCTAACAACTTAAGGGAGATTAGAATGGATTTAGATAGTTTGAAAGAAAAATTTGGTGTTTCACTTGAAGACCTTGATAAAGAAAAAGAAGAGAATGGAGAATTAAGATTCAACATGCGAAGAGCTGAGAAATTTATAAAGAAACTTAGAGACCAACTTGAACTTTCCAGAAGTCAGAGACAAGATCTTTTGGTTTAGATAAAACAAGATTCGGACAAAGACAATTCAGATTAGATGAAGCACCTTGAAGAAGAAAATGATACCTTAAAACTTTAGAATGAAGCCATGACTAAAGAGATTCAATTACAAAAGGATGCTAAGAAGAATATTGAAGATGCTTTGAATAGTGCAAATGTTTTAATGGAAAAAATGAAGAATGAGGCTGACAACTACAAGAACAAGTATCTAGAACTAGAGAAATACAATCAGATCATAAAAGGTGAACTTGTTGAGCCAAAGAAACATATTGACAAACTTCACACTAGAAGTGATTTTATCAATGAATAAAGAGACAGATAGAAATCTAAAGGTGTTATGACTGGTGTTGGATTCAATGAAGATGAATTTTTGAAGAAACAAGAAGAGAAATATGATGGAAAGATTGATGTTGAAAAACCTACTATTGAAGAACCTAGAGAGTAGATTAGACCCTTCAATGGTAGATGCTTTGGTTGTAACAAGTTTGGACACATGAAAAGAGATTGCAAAGGTAATGCCCCTTTTAAGACCTTTTCTGGTTATTGTTTTAATTGTAATGGATATGGGTACAATAAAGCATAATGCAGAAAACCTAATCAATTAGCATACATACAAGACAATGGAAGAGAACCTACAATGAAAACTAGATGCTAAAAATGTAATAATCTTGGACAAATTGTGAAGTATTGTAAGCTACAAGTAAATCAGGAAAGAAGACCTCCTATATGTTACAAATGCAATAATCCAGGTCATATAGTGAAGTTTTGCAGGTATAATGGAGTAAACAATAGAAGAGTACCACCTCCTATGAATACACAAAAGAATGGAAATGATATTGGTAAGAGTGTTGTATATTTAAATAATGATTTTGATAATTATTTTAAAAAAGCAGAGGATAAAAATAGTGGTAAGATATTGAATATCAAAGAGACAAGTGAGAGATTGGTTCAGGGAGAGACAGTAGATGCTACTGGATCTTTTTCTGATGGTAACAAAGTAGAATCAACCTAATTGGCCAATCATGGCCTTGGGGGGAGAATTGGATGAAGATATTAGAATATATCCAGCCCCTAATTTTGTGGATTGAGCTCTAGCAAGCTTATTTATGATTGTGGTTGACATCATGGAGTATATATCTAAGAGACCAACATTGGACAATGCTTATTGTGTGATTGCAAGATTTATAGCCGACTGGATAGTATTGGGTAAAGTGAAATTTTAATAACCTAACATTGTATAAAGCACCATATGATTATCTATTTCCTTACCATTTGATGAAAAGAAACCTAAGGAAATCAGAGAGAAGAGATATTCAGTCTATCCTACAATTTCCGTGCATGATTCATCAAAGAAAATACTCAAAATTTAGCATGTAAGAGGTTTTTACATCATCTAGCTATGGATGCACTATTATTTAGGATGTTGTAGATCAACCTAGATATAAAATCAAGAAACATTCTTTCAAGTATTGTGAAGAAGACCTTGAAGGGCCATTTTCTCTGACACCATACAAAGTTTTACATGTAGAAGACATTAGCGCATACATTCATTGTAAGTATGATATAGTAGGTATTGATGAAATTTCTACTGAAATGAAGTATATGACTGACAATGGCATTATGAGAGATGAATACAAGAATGTTGATCAATTGAGAATTATGAAAATTATGAACTTATATGAATTCAACAAAGAAGAATGGTTTAAAATATTTTTGAGTAGAGTACATGATCAATTCATTTGGATACGCAAGCAACCTGTGAAGATTTGTAGTGAATTGATTAATGAGATTACTAGATTGGATAATATTGGAGTCAATCCTATAGCAGAGAAACATGTTAAGAAACAATTTTAAACCCTAACACACTCAAAATTGGATAGGAAAGCTATGTTAGTAAGAGACATAGTGCAACAAGATGTAAAGTTGATTTCTTGATACTTGGTTACAAATTCTACTATAGTAGTAGACCTAATTTAGTATCTGTAGGAGTTATAATGATGGCATATAGAATGGTAAAAGACAATATTAAATACAATATATGTGGAGTATTAGCACATTAATATCTAGAGAATGTGAAACTGATAAAGAAAGATAGATTAAAGACCTTCAGACTTGGTTCACTATTGATGCATATGTACTTACACATTGAACACAAATTTCCAGGCATGCACCCTACTGGATGGAGAAAAGGAATACCTACTGGTATACAGATTTCTGACAGTTACAGAAGATAGAACAACACATGGGTTGATGGTGAGTTGTTTGGTATGATTAATATTCTTCAAAGGTAGATAAAGGGAAGATACAGGATACCTGAAGACTTAGTTGAGAAATACAAAGATACAATCTATTTCATGGTTGAAAATGATTGTGTATTCTTTGAGGAAGTTATACCAAGGAAGAAATGGTGTTATCCTATGGGATATGAGTTAAGTTCTTAGGTACTAACTATGTAAATTGAACATGTCCTTGCATCTGAGATAGATACATCTGAGGAGAGATGGGGAACTTATGAGGAAAAATCAGCTAAGGTAAGAGAGGAATAGACTAGAGGTTTGAGGAAAAGAAAAGTAGACAACATTGTGCATGAATTTGGTATTAAGGTAGGATTCATAGAGGAAGAGTTGAAGGAAGTTAAGAAGTTAGAAAAGAAATCTAAAGGATTGACAAGTATTGCTACTGCAGCTCTTACACCTCCTGAAGTAGTGATGGTAGACAGTCCACCTTCTATGGTTATTGATGTAACCTCCCCTCCACCACAACAAACCTCACAGGCAGAAAATATTATTCCTCAAGTGAGTACTAGATCTAACAGATAGATGTCACCACCTAAAGAATAGAGCACTATGAGAGAAGAGAAGAAAAATGAAAGCGAGAAACATATATGGAAACCTGACTTGAAGATGATTGAGAAGAGAGCCATCGAGCAAGGGAAGTTAGTTTCCATTAAAAAATACTATGACAGGTATGAGGAAACTGATAAAATTTGGATTGAGGATGTTATAGTTAATCATTTACTTGTTTCCAAAAATAATCTATTGGAAATAGAGGGAAGTATACCTAAGGAGTTATATGGTAGATTGTAGACTAGGAAAAAGCTAGCATAGATAGAGGATGAAACTATTAGAAATCAAGAAATTGATAATATGTTTCCTGTAGTATCTATACAAGAAAGAGATAGAATATTTAAAGCATTGAAACCTTTATTGAGAACTAAAACTAGACTAGTGAAGATTATGGCAAGAAAATATGATGAATTTACTGAATAAACTAAGCTAGCAGTGGACCAAATATTAATGAACACTATTCCTGAGAAGAACCCACTTCCTACAACTACTTTGCCTACACCCTTAGGAATAGGAGAGAGTTTGAAGATATTTGAGGCAAGTATTGAGAAGAGCAAAGTTGATATGCAACTAGATTTCTATGTTTCTAGTGTTCCTATGACTCGTGACACTTCACATGATGAGAATGACCCATTTGAAGAAAATAATGACAATACGGTGACTGAGGAAGAAGGTCAAAAAGAATTGGAGCAGAAAGAAGAAACAACAAACATTGAAGTCAAGAATGAAGTTCACACATCTTCTACCTTATTGTTGGAAAGTAAAGATAAATCTATTAATATGGATGTTGATTGCATGGATGAGGATGAGTTGGTAAAAATAGCTTTTACTGCACTTACTAAAGCAAAGGAGAGATCTGACAAGAAAAGGGACAAGAATACCAAGGTGATGTCTAGAGCAATTGATACTATAAACAAATTACTCCCAACACCTATTTTTTCAGAATAAAGATGATGTAGAGAACCTAAATTTGGCACTTGATGCATTTGATGCATAGTATGAGAACTTGGTGAAAACTGCAGAAGGAAAGGAAGAAAATAATTACTCAGAGAAGAAGCTACTTGAAGCTTGCTAGTCTATCTCATGGGACTTGGGCATTCTAAGAACCAGTACTACAAATGAAAAGAGTTGTACTGCACATGGCAGGAAACTATTTAGCTTCTACATGAACCCTATCAGACATATTTAGAATGTTGAATACATTATTGCCAAGGATGAGGAAACCTTCAACATCATGATGGACAATTGTGAGACCTCTTCACAATATGTAACATAATTAGACAAGGAAGTAACAATAATTTTGGCCAAACTGAATGTATTGGATATTGAGAAAGGGAGAGTTTTGACAAGGTTTGGTTTGATGAAGAGTTTAATCACTCCTAAGCTATCTATTATTTAATCCCACTTATCAGACATGGAGAAAACTGCAGAATCATTGGCTAACTCTATGCCAACAAAGTTGAAAGAAGCATAGAAAAAATCATTTGCATTAAATGGACTAATTCATGTTAGTCAACTATTGCTTAAGGCATGGAGTAAAGAAGTGAAGATCTTGGAAGATTCCTTTGATATTCTAAAATTGGTAAGCAAGCCCTAATTTTATTACTTTTTATGCACCTTTGTCATTGTTGTCAAAGGGGGAGAAGAGAGAAGAAGGAAAAATGAATAGTGGAGAAGAGAGAACAAAAATGAATAGAGGAGAAGAGAGAAGAGAAAAATGAATAGAGGAGAAGAGAGAAGAGAAAACATTGTCAAGATAACATGGTCAAGGTTTGAAATACTCGATAAGCCTCTCACTTTTCTTTTCTTACTTATCTTAACCATGTTGTCAAAATTCACATGAAAACATTTTATGCCACAACCAAACATCTTGATTTTGAGCCAATAAAAAAGTGGTCTCAATATCATCAAGATAAAATAGATTACCTTTTGTGTTTTCACCAGTACCGATCAACTTTCCTTTTCCATTACAGATCATTGCCTTTTTGTTCTCAAATGCAACTCGGTGTCCTATGTTGTTTAGCTATGAAACACTCAATAAATTATTGTTAATTCCTTTCACCCAATATCCATTTTCACATCTAATCAAATTATTCAACATGACGGTACTTTTTCGTTCAACTGGGCGAGGTGAATCATTAGCCATCGTAACTAATCCACCATTATAATATTCAAAAGTTTCAAACTTTTCTTTATCTCTAGTCATGTGATCAGTACAACCATTATCAATAACCCAGACATCATTTTTGCTAACTTTAGATATGAGTGTTGTTTCAACATACCTTTCTTCTTCATCTGAATCATCCTTCATAGCAACAAATACTACCTCAACATCTTCATCAGAATCAGTACTAGAATTTTTAGCTTAGTTGTCAACCAGGTAACAAGTCTTCTTTCCTTTGTCCTTGTAATCTCATTTATCTCTTTTGTCAGAGTGTCGGTTGCTTCTGTAGTCTCGGTCATCACTTTTTTCATACTTATTTTCATAATATCTGTCATTGTTTCTTTCATCCTTTTTCTTGTTAGGGCATCTAGCAAAAAATGTCCAACTTCTTTGCAATTAAAGAAAACCAATGGTAATTTACCTTTATATCTTCCTTTACCTCTAGGTAATCTCCTAGCCATTAGTGCTTCGATTTCATCAAGTTCTTTTTCATCACTATCACTGTCACTATCATTTCTCATAGTGTGTTTGGTATTAGATTTTCTTATTTTCAAAGAAGACTTGAATGTAGACTCAATAGTAAGTAAGAAACTATTGTAATAGTTGTTCATCTCAAATGAAATAAGTCTACCAATAAAACTATCAATATTAACATTTTTATTTTCTACTGCTCTTATTTCTTGAATTGCAGATACTCTAATAGCATAAAAAAGAAGTAAGGCTCTCATAATTTTAATTACAACTATTTCTTACTCAAGTAATCCTCCTACTCCAAGGATAACATTGACAACTTCTTTAATTCTGTTACTGTACTAAGTGATGTTCTCTCCTTATTTCATTCTCAAGTCATCAAACTTTCCTCTTAGGATTTCAACTTTAGCTCTCAGCACATTTGCATCACCTCCATCTACTAGCTTGAGTTTGTCCCATATTTTCTTTGCAGATGTGCATGATTTCACATCTTTAAATTCAGCATTAGTTAGTGAAGAAGCAAGTTATATCATCATAGAATTGTGTCCATGTTTCTATCTCAATTGACCAACAGTCAAAGTTCCAGTAGGTGCAACATATGCAGTATCCAAGTGTTGTGTAACATCATTTCCAATACCTAATAGATGAAGTCTTATCCTACTTTTTCATAATGCAAAGTTGTCCTTGTTCAACTTGGGCACATCCTTTTTACTCATCTTGTAATCTTTAGCTTAAGTCCCTTTAAACTTTTCTTCCAAGAACCAAAGCTCTGATACCAATTGTTAGATTAACTAAGAGGGGGGGTGAATCAGTGGTCTTAAAAATTATTGCATAAATTCAACCCAAAGTTTATCTGTTAAATATAATACCCTCTATTTATCTTACAGTCCCCAATCATCAAGATGTATGACACAAATAATTCTAACAAATATAAACTACTTAGTAAGATATACTGTTTATCTTTTGTAGACTTTACCGAGTAGCAACAAAAAAACTTAGAGTTAAGTGACCAATCCATTTTCAATATTGTGTAAAGAAAAATATCAATGCAATTAAACATATACACATTTTACACATAGATTCTAATGTGGAAACCCAATATGGGAAAAAACACCTGTGACCAGTACCCTAAAATATTTTCACTCTTCTGAAGTAAGCTCGGTGAAGAGCCAACCCTGTTAAAGGTTACAATACACACTGTTAAGTAAGACCTTGTTAGAGGATTTAAAAATAACAGTTTATCTTTTGACCTAGCACTCACTATGTTTTCAAAAACAATACCTTTTGATGCTCTTGAGTACCTCAATACAATAAGGAATGTTAAATCCCACTCAGTTAAGAGATTTTATGAATCAATAGTGAAAAATAAGGGGTGAAACATAATAGAGTGAGGAAAACAGATTGTATGGAGATTGAAGGTAGATTAGTCTGAACCTTAGTAGATGAGAAGGAAGTCAAATTTGAATATGTAAGCACTGGTGAGAAAGTAGTTGATATGTTTACAAAAAAATTATCTAAGAGTTCCTCTAAATAGACTAAGGTTGGAGGTAGTCCTTGTCTCCTCCAGCACTTAGATGTAATTAGGAGCTATTGGTTCTGGGGGAGCACATTGTTTTTATCCTAAATCCTTGATCTAGTTTTGTGTTCATGTGGCATGATGTGTGAATTTTGAAACACTTAGGGGGATATTCTCACAAAGATTATAAATTTTTATTTCCTCATTAGACTTTTTTATAGAGGTTTAAAATAAAACATTGCAACGTAAGATATATGTTCTAAATTGTATGTCATTTGCATCATAATTCCAAGGGAAGATATCTTTTATAGTGTTGATGCTCATATAGGGTACATGTAATTGTTTGGATCATATTTTTGGTTGTAGCTAGTTTATTCATTTCTCTTCTCAACATTAAATGTCAACTACAAATTTTATTTCTCATCAAATTAGAAGTCAACCATGAAATTTTATCTAACTATTCAGTGCACTTTGACAGGAGAAGTGATATGTGTTTGTGGTTAAGAGAAGAAGATGACATGTGTATAATCTTTTCCATTATTTTCAAAGGGGGAGAAGAGTGTGCAAATAGTTGAAATCAATGCCGAAGGGGGAGATTGTATTAAATTGTCATTGATGTCAATCAGGTTAGAGAGGGATTCAGGTGAAAAAAACCTTCTTAGCATAGTCATGATAATACATAAACTAGAAATGCATATATTATATGTGATTATGATATATTCATGCAGTCAAGCTCAGAGGATCTAATAAAGGACTATCCAAACTTGCAACCAACAACAAGAACCACACAACAGAAATAACACAATACTAGATATATTAAAATAAAATTTAAATTATCGTAGAATTCTCATTACATGCAACATGTTGAGCTGTAAGGCCTTCTTGGTTAGGGCCAAAATAACAAAACATCAACAAGATCTAATAGGATCCATCCTCACCAACCTAGCTTATAGCTAAGTGGAAGAAACTAGATGTGAACTTATGCTCACAAGCCACCAAGAAATTTGACAAGTTTTTGTCTACCCACTTATAACTATCTACAACACTTTACCCATTTTCAAGCTTATCCCTTACTACCCATAAAAAATCAAACTAGACTCTCTTTTATACAAAATAGCCACAAGTCAGCTTGTAAACAATTATTAAATGACCCAGTCAGCCATTATAATCCATGAAGAACAATATTAAATGAGTTAGTCGGCTGCAACTAACCACCAAATACATAGAAGAAAACACCAACATAGATTTAGGTCCACACAAGATCTAATTCCACAAATCCACACATGTCAAAACTCAACATGATCCTAATGACCCTTAAAAATCACAGATGCAATCCTGAATGTCTTCCCAATCCATAAACACAAATCGGTGAATTCCAAAAACCTGTCAGTAAACAAGTACACTAAGAGATAAACCACTCGGTAAGACAACACTGAGCCAAAAACAACCAGTCGGTGAAGTCACTGAGCCAACTCCTCCAAACAAACAACACCAAGTGATACACTACCAAGAAAGACACCACTGAGATGCACACACTAAGAAACTAACACCGAGTAGTGTACCCCAAGTAGAATACGCCAAAAATAGAATAACACCGAGCACCACCAAGTCGAGTCACTAAGTCCATCAGTGAAGCAATACATCTTCCAACTTAGAACTACCACCAAGAAACTACCACTGAGAACCTTAGGTCTCCAACTAAGTTCACTACTAAAACAAAAATCAAACCAAAACATGTTTTTGGTGACACAAGATTGCCAACTACCCCAAGATGCTCCTACATCAGACACCCCAGGTGTGAAAAGTTGTTCTTAGTAGTTGGATGAACATCTGTTGGGATTCAGCACATAAATCCCAAAATAGATCTTGATATACATGTCTTCTGAGTCCTCAACCGACACACTCTTCCCTTGGTTCTTCTTCTACTTCCTTTTACCACTAGTACTTGCTAATTTATCTTGATATCTCTGCACACTCATGTCTACACCAACAACTACAACCATTTCAGATCTGCTACCAATGCTAAAGTTACTCCTCCCGAGCTCTACATCCTTCAAATGAATCAACGTAGACTTTTTCCCATCCTTCAATATAGTAAAGGAATTTCTTTTACAATCATGAATAGCCTCTATATCATACTGTCAAGGTCTCCCAACTAAAACATGAAAAGAACTCATCTCGACAATGTCACATAATACTTCATCTCTATAAGTACTAGTGTAAAAAATCACCATGCACTGCACTTTCACCTCTACTACATGACCATCTTATAACCAACTTATCCTATAAGGACAAGGATGTATCAACCTTTTCAAACCAAGTTTCTAGACCATCTCCTCAACAACAAGGTTGTCAGTACTCCCTCCATCAACAATCACCTTACAACATTTACCACTAGACTTATACATAGTCCTAAACAAGTTCTTCCTCTAACAAGAGTTGTCTTTCCTCGAGGGCAGAAACATTCTCGTAAGAAAGAGAGTCACACCCTCTACCTGAGGTTCATTCTCTACAACTTCATTCACCACAACATTTTAGTGACTACCAACCTTGTTATCTGCATGGGGACATTCAAATGACCGGTGTCCTTCTTCATAACATTTTAAACAAGTACCTTTGAATACACCTCTACCTCTCTTTCTCCTTGGTTCAATAGGTTTTGGTTCATCCTCAACTCTTGGTTTATTCTTTACCCATTATTCTTGCTTCTCCTTACCTTGGGAATTACCATAGTGTCTTCTTTTCAAGCTATCTACTGCCTTCAGTGCATACTGATAAGCATCTTCTACTGATTCAATCTTCAACATACCAATTTTTAGGATTAGGTAATACTGAGAGGGAGGTGAATCAGTATTACAACAATTAATAAAACTTTTCAACCAATTATAAATAATCCATAAACTTGCAGAAATAAAAATAACATAAGAAAATAACACAGTACTCATAACACCATTATTTGTTGTCAAGGAAACCCTGGCCAAGGGAAAACCCCGATGGGGATGGTACCCACCAGCATGCAGTAAAGTATAGTGTCCCTATTAGGAGACCTATCCATGTTAGGAGCTGGATATTACATAGTAAATTTCCTTGTTAAAGGAATAACAACCTTGTTAAAGGTATACAAGACCTTGTTAGGGGCCAACTAAGCATACAACTCTTACAATATAGTTCTTTTACAAAATTCTCTTAGTAATGAACTAAACAAGCATCTCTAATGCTTAGATAGTTCTAGTCATAGTACTTCAATGATCTCTTTCATCTTCTACTCTTCCATTCGCATATCATATCCAAAACTCTATTCACACCACTCACTTTTTTCTCAACAAAAAGATCTTACATATATATATTTCTTCTTTACCAAGTCGTCTCTCAAATACAAATATTACATAGTCAACTCTTAATACAAAACACATTTAATAAATCAAATATCAAATGCATAGTCGGCACTCTTACATAATCAATATATAGGTTATAAACAATCATAATCCAAATCTGAATCCCAGGAGTCCACATCATACTCCCTGAATCATTGCTTCTTTCCAGCTACTCTATATCACTATTCTGCTATTGTATGTTTGTCTTCAAATCTCTCTAACTCATTGTAGACATCATAAAAAAAAAAAAATTCAGAGTCAACAAAACTTAATTTTAAATGAATTGATCAATATGTCAAGTGTGTTTCCATAAATGACAACCAAAAAGTTGATCACATCATACAAAATTTATCTTTCCAACAATCTCTCCCTTTGGCATTGATGGAAACACTTAAAAAAAAATGATGAAGTGTTCTAACAAAACAAAACTGTCTTTCCTTATACATTATCTTCTTCTCTTCTTCTGCAAGAATTGTCAAATAGGAAAAATGACAAAGTCTAGTTTCAAGAGAAAAACCTACACATCTAATGCTATCCTAGAGTTAGTCCATACTAAATTATGTGGACCAATGAGAAAAAAGAGCTATTATGGTGATAGCTACTTTATTATATTTGTTGATGACTATTCTAGGATGATGAATCTCATGTTCTTAATAGAGAAATCTGAAGCATTTAAGATGTTCAAATGGTATAAAGCTAAAGATGAAAAACAAAGTGTAAAAGAACTGAAATGTTTGAGATCATATAGAGGAGGAGAATTTATTTCTGATGAATTCACTAACTTTTGTAATGACCATGGGATTACAAGATAGGTTTTTGCACTGATAACACCATAGCAAAATGGGATTTCTGAAAGGAGGAATAGATCAATTGTTGATTGTGCTAGAACACTGGTGATTGAAAAAGGCATCACACAAACATTCTAGAGAGAAGTTGTAATTACTTCTGTCTATACACTGAATCGAGTTCAATTGAAGAAAGACACAAATAAGACACCTTATGAGCTATGGTATGGATACACACCAAATGTGAGTTACTTTAGAATTTTTGGAAGTCAATTTTATATACTGAAAGATGATAGAAATGGGAAACTTGACTCTAAAAGTGATGAAGGAATATTGCTAGGATATTATACTAAAATAAAATCTTATAAATGTTTGAACAAATCTTCTAACAAAATCATTGAAAGTGCAAATGTTAAAGTGGATGAATTTGCTGAGAAAAATGATAAGGAAAGAATAAAGGAACCTAGAGATTACAATAGATTTGTCTACATAGAAGAACCTATCATCTTTCCCAAGCGACATAACAATGCAACCGAGCAACATGTTGCACACATCGATAATTAGGAAAATGCTCACAATGTTGAATAGCGTGATAATGAATATCAAAATGAAGAACAAAGATATGAACTTGTACTTGCTAAATATGTGAAAAGACACTGTTAGGGATTTTTCTTGTATGAACCACAATGCTTGAAATGCCTATTTGAACCTTGTACTTTCTAATTCTGATTCAGAGACAAGAAAAGCCTAATTGCTAAGGACTGGATAAGGTCCTTCTTCAT
>MU224061.1:384451-398051 GCA_018584345.1 Thuja plicata | reverse complement strand
TAGATAGTAGAATTGATGCTTTAGCATTATACAATTGGTCCTCTTCCTGAACATGCCCATGATAAAATCTTCATTATCTACACACCTGGATATGGAAGTGGATAAATGATAGGGCTCAAAGTATTTGTCAAACTGTGTCAAGTCCTCTTTTGTTATGATAAAGTGATGGGCTCTAGTGAGGTTAGGAAAGATATTTCCCATCATCTTTCCAGTCAAGGCTTCCTCCTGCAGCCCACCTAATTGTCTTATAATTTTTGCTATCCCAATCTTGAGTGGGACTCTGTAGGGTAACACATAAGGAGTACCTCTGAAACCATAAACCCTAATCATTGTGGCAAAAGGGTACAAGATTAAATCTCCCCAGTTGTGAGCAATTTTCAAATCAAGGGCATACTCCATAGGTCTTAAAAGCATCATTATTTCATTGTGAATTCTAGCATCTTGGTTTATTAGCAATGACTTAAGTCTGGTTGCAAAAAATTTGTCAAAATACACATAGCTAGCATTCTTTTTGTCCCAGGACAAATCTACACTCCAAATCTAAACAGGCAACTCTTTACCATCTTGGAATTTTTCCAATTCCATTTCTTCTTCAAAGAAGCCAGCACTGTTGAATAAGAACATATGCATCATGAGGGAATACCAACCCATTGGTTTCTGTATATTGCCATCTTGGATCCCTGAGAAACCACCATGCATTTCTTGAGCAATATAAGATGCATAATCAAAAACCACTAACAAGTGGGGATGCAGTATCTAAACAACCATCAACAATATATGGACAGGCATTTCCCCCTCTTCATTTATCCCTAAAACATTGCACAAGGCACTATACATTTTTCTGGCTGTGTGATTGAAAAGATCCAATTTAAAGGGTTCTGGGGTTCTAGGCCCTATCACTACCAAGTCTCCTATTTTGCTGGCATACCCCTTCACTACTTCACCCCTGTAATAGTCTCTTTGGTTATTGTATATTTCTTTGAAATACTCCATATCAATATCATCCATATTCTAGGAAGTGTCAGTCAGCTTGAAAATCCTTCTGATTTTATCTGCTGATACAGTCAATATTATATCTCCCCCAGTGTCCCTAACAACCCTAGTCACCTTATCATAAGTTTTTGTGATCAAGATGAGTAAATCGGTATCCATGAACACACTGGGGGCTATTAGTTTTCCCACATCTAATTCCCAAATATTACAGTCTGGGGTAGAGACGTTTCTTTGACTATAGGCCATTTTGAATAGAGTAAGGTCATCAAAACTAGTAGTAGCATCTTTTTCCCACCTACCTGAATCATATAACCCTTCCCCAATTTTGAAGCGGGGATGTTGTGGAACTTCCGTTTTAGCTTGTGTGGCATCCCATGAGGACAATGGTAGTTGCTACAACAAATCTTCCCTAACATTTCATTTTTGGTAATCGACCTGTCCTAAAATTTCAACTTTTTGGGCCATTCTAAGGGTTTTCTATCAAAACTAGAACCAAATTCTGAAACAAGAGCTCTAAAACCTTCTCTGAATTTCAAATTCCACCTCAATTTTGAATGCAAGTGATCAATAAGCTTACCCATTCGGCACAGAAGTCGCGTGGAGCTGGTTTTCTTCGCAATTCCACCTCTGCTCAAATAACTTTGGTGAATTATTGAGGTTGCAGTTGACTTAATCAATTTCATGGCCTCAATCAAATCAGTCCTTTGAATTGAATTTGACTAGAGGTGTCGCACATTCTACAATTAATCCACAGCTTCAATTTCACATCGTAATGGCTCTCTCTAACTTGTTCTATGAATTTTGAATTTGAGCCGTCGATTTTGGACATCACTTTTTGCATCTGATGGCTATCTTATTTTATTAGAAATCACTGTTGACTAAGGACATGTGTCGCTTCCACTTATTCTCTTATATTTTAGATGTCGATCATCTTGTAGATAAGCGAATAAGCGAGCCATTAGATATGAAGCAACTAAACTAAACTTTAAACCTTCACCAGCTTTGAGTGCCTGGGCCCACCAACTGCCAGATGTCATCATTGCTTATTCGCTTATACATTAGATGTTAAGCATCTTGGATATAAGTGAATAAGCAAGTTGTTAGATCTTTCCAAACTTGTGCATCATTTATCAAAATGACTTTACAATATTCTCGGCCCCACCAAGGACACGCGTCGCCTCCGCTTATTCACTTATACATTAGATGTCGAGCATCTTGGAAATAAGTGAATAAGCGCACTGTCTGATCTTTTCTGAGTTGCTCACCTTTTAACAAAGGAATTTCTTAACATGCTTGGCCCCACCAAGGACATGCGTCACCTCCGCTTATTCTCTTATGCATTAGATGTCGAGCATCTTGGAAATAAGCGAATGAGCGCGCCGTCTGATCTTTTCTAAGTTGCTTGATACATAAGGAGATGATGTAAAAGGGACTTTTCATAGTGAGACTTAGGAAATATTAAAATAGTTAGGAATCATAGACTTTTGTAAAAAGAAACCCAATTAACATGGACACATGACTTAATATAACTTAAGTGACCAAAAAAGTAACATGGAAATAGAACCGGCTGAGGCATTTAGGGTTTTTTAGTCATTTTCCACAAAATTTCAACTAGGTTAAGGTTTTGAGCATACTCTGCAGAGGCATAAAAAAAATTTGAATACCAATTTCAAAGCCCTTGACACTACTAATGATAGGAGACCCTATGAAAATTACAAGGCACATTTTGGACAAGAAATAGCACCAACAGTGGCTCTCTCTGAGGATGTTTAAACACCAGGTTATAAAAAGAACCACAGATCTCTGGGGAAGTAGACCACAAAAAAAACCAACCTAAAACTAGAAACAAACACACAATAGAAGGGAAACACACCTATACATATATTATAGACTAATGTGCATGGAAAGTAGAAGTTAATTAAAGAAATTTTTCAAGAATTGTCCATGCACTGGCAATTCCTGTTCTTCATCATCTAGATTCTTGAGGAAGTAAGAATCTTTTCCAAAAATCCTAGATATAACATAAGGCCCAATCCACAATGATTCAAATTTCTTATGCTTGCCCTTCTTTTCAGCCCGAATATTCCACTGTAACACAAAATCACCAGGTAGAAACTTTCTCACATCTGCTCTTCTATCAAAAAGGTATTTCATTTTTTGTTGCAATTTGATATTTTTTCTCTGGCTTTCTCTCCTTATTTCATCCAATTCTACCAACTGAATCATCCTTTCTTCCATGGGTTTAGATATTTCCATTCCTTCATCTTGGATAAACTTATAAATTGGGACCAAATTATTGATAGGCATTCTTGAATGAATACCATAAACCAATTCAAAAGGAGATTTTCCAGTGGCTTTCTTGACAGTAATCCTATCAGCCCATAGGGAAAGTTTCAATTTAACATACCAAGCTCTCTTATTTCCCTCCAAGGTCTTTTTAAAAATTTGTAAAATGCTTTTATTTCTAGATTCTACTTGACCATTAGCTTGAGGGTGGTATGGGGATGAATAGGACATAACAATTCCCATATAAGAGAAAAATTTAGTGAATTATTCAGACCTAAAGAACATGGCATTGTCCATGATTAGTTTAAGGGGAACACCAAATCTAGTAATTATATTATCCATCAAAAAATCAGTCACCACTGTACTTGTTGCCTTTTTGGTTGTGATTTCTTCTACCCACTTTGTGAAATAATCAGTTGCTAGCAGAATCCAGCCATGGCCTCTACTTGATTTTTCTTTAAATTCTCCTATAAAATCCATTCCCCACATAGCAAAGGGAGCCTCTGCCACTACTGAGTTTAATAACAATGCCCCTGAATACTTCATCTTGCTTGAAAATCTATGGCATGGCTCACATTTCCTGAAAAAAGCGTGAGCATCTTGGAAAACACAAGGCCAATAATATCCAACCCTCAAAATTTTTTGGGCTATTGTTCTAGCAAAATAATGCCCTCCACATATTCCAGAGTGCATTTCTTTCAGTATCTTTTCTAATTGACCTTTGTCAAGGCACAACAATAAGATCCCATCTCTGTTTTTCTAGAATAAATCACCCTGTAATAGAATATACTTTTGTGATTGCAATTTCAAACTCCTTCTTTGGTTATCATTTAAGTTGTTTGGATATTTAGCATTTTTGAGAAAATAAACAATATTGGAATACCAGGGTTGCATTTCAATACTTGTCAAACAGTTATCTTTTGTACCAACACTATTTATTTGGGCCAAATCAAAATTTTCTTCTGTCATCAACTTAGACAACCCTAATCCCCTCACTAACTTAGTGATATGGATTTCTATATCAAACTCTTGAACTTTGTTTATCCATTTACATATTTTTCATGTTACTTCATTTTGAATAAAGATGTCTTTGACTGCAACATGAGGGACATAGGCTTTTGCTTTTGCACACACCAAATAAGGCCTGAAAGTTTTGACGGCATTTACCAAAGCATAAGCTTTTTTTTCCATCATCTGATATTTTAATTCAGCTGATTGCAATGACTTACTAAAAAATGCAATGGGGTGCTCAAATCCTTCACTACCCTTTTGCAATAAGACTACTGCAATAGTATGAAATGAGGCAAAAGTAAACAAAGAAAAGGGTTTAGTGTAATCAGGGGATACAAGGACTGGTGCTTCTTGAATGGCCTATTTTATTCTTTCAAAGGCTAACTGAGCCTCTTGGCCCCATTCAAACTTCACATTTTTCTTTAGCAATTTGACAATAGGCTTAACCAGTTCTGCAAAATTGACAATAAATCTCCTAACAAAGTTGATCTACCCTAGAAACGATTGTGTACCTTTCAAGTTCTTGGGAGCAAGTACCTTTTGGATGGCTTCAATCCTTTGAGGCTCTATCCTCACCCCTTCCTTTGAAACTATGTTCCCCAAAAGCTTCCCTTTAGTAAAAACAAAGTGACACTTTTTTGGGTTCAGAGACACCCCATATTCTAGTGCTTTTATCATGACCTTTTCCAAATGATTGCAATGATCCTTAGCTCTTTTGAGAAAGTTATTAAATCATCTTGGTAAACACCATCAGAACATCTATGAGGTCTTTGAAGGCTACATCCATAGCTCTTTGAAAAGTGGCTCCAACATTTTTTAAACCAAATGGCATACGGGCATATACATAGGTGCCCCAAGGGGTATTGAATGTTGTTTTGAATTGCTGAGATTCTTTAACCAACACCTGATTGTACCCTGAGAATCCATCCATCATAGATAGAAAATCACATCCAGTCACTTTATGCAACATAGCCTCCATATTTGGTAATCCATAATTATCTTTCAACGAGGCCACATTTAGGTTTCTGAAATCAACTTACAATCTTATTTCCCCATTTTTATTTCTAACGGGGACTAAGTTAGAAACCCAAGATGAATGTCTAATAGGCTTGATTATTCCTGCATCCCTTAACTTCATCAATTATGTCTGCATCTTGGTAGCTAGTAATGGATTGATTGGTCTTTGTTTTTGTCTGAATGGTTTAGTACCTTCTTTCAAAGGGACATCATGTTGGAATAGATCTTCTCGGTAGGCTTTCAAATCATCATAGGACTAGGTAAAAACATGTTTGTACCTTTTTAGAAACTTTATTAAATTTTGTCTCACATTATTGTCCAATTTTTTGCTAATGTACACTAATTGGGGAGATGTTTTAGATCCCAAATTTACTTCATCTAAGTCTTCCATTTTGGCATTGGACTTCTGAGTCATATAGTTGTCATTTATGCTGAACATGCCTTCCAATTCAACTAACCCCTTGGGAATGTGATTAGTATTCAATTGGATGGCTTCTTGATCAAAAATATGTTCCTTATTGTCCACAATTGAAACTAGAGATTCACAGTAAATCTCTTGACCATCATACTGGCCCATACATTGGATAAACTTGAGGATGTCATCATCATCCTCAAAAACTTGCCAATTGTGGAGATTGTCAGGAACTGCTGGCCTACTTTTTGTTTCAACTATAGATATGCCAGTGAGAGTAGAATCATTATTTTTTAGGGAAACACTTGCCAAGAAATCTGACATTATATTATTTGATCTTTCAACCCATAAAATATTGAAAGCATCAAATAATTCTATCCTATCCCAGATAGTATACTTATACAACTTTAATCTATCATCTTTAGCAGCATAGTGTCCCCTAATCTGAGATATAATTAACTGGGAATCTCCTTGGACTTTTAAACATTTAATACCATGTTTGATGGCAATATCCATTCCCAAGATCAAAGCCTCATATTCAGCAGTATTATTTGTACATTGAAAAGTCAACATGAATGAATATTTGAAAGTGATACCTGATGGAGATATCAGCAAGACTCCTGCTCTAGATCCTTCTTTTGAACATCCTCCATCGAAGTACATTTTCCAGAGTCCATTTTGTTGCAACAGCAATTTGCCCACAATTGGGTCAGTATTCCTTAACTGTGGCTTAACTTCTTCAACCATAAAATTTTCCATATCAACATTCACACAACAATTTAATTGATCAGGTAAGACCACTTCAACCATAATAGATGATCGGGGTTCTCTGTACAATTTGACCTCATTCCCATTCACAGGGATAGTTGCATAGGATAAATCCAACTGCATCTTTCCTCCTACGGCTGTTTCCCATTGCCTTGATAGAAGCATACCATAATATGGTTTAGTATCCACTACCACACTGTCCATCCTATAAGTTGCTTCAGGGAAAGCAACAATTTTTACTTCAATATCCTTCAATGTCCCTATCACAGGAACTTCCCTGTTATCCATGGCATAGCAACTTCCAGCAGGTGTAGTAACCCGGAGGCCTAATTATTTCATCACATGATAGGACATTACATTTGTCGCTGCTCCAGAATCAATCATGCAATTTTTCACCAAAACATTATTTACCATTAAGGTGACATAGAATGGATCAACAGACAATGGTTCTTGGGTTATTATATTTCCAATACAAATGTCAGAGAATTCCTTGCTTTTTCCTTTTCCTTTTACTAATGGACAATCTTCTTTAGCACTATTTATTGTCAAAGGTATCTCCTCATGATTAGGGATAGATACATCATCTATTCCTATTAATAATGCCAGAGAAACTTCCTTATGCTCTTTTATTTTCAACATTTTCGTAAGTGGGACTGAGACTTTCATTTGGGTCAAAGCATGTTTCATGTCAAAATGAGGCAGTTTAGGAGGCATATCATTTTTTTTCTTCATATTATTGAGTTTCTCATTCAGCACCAATTCCTCCTTTGACATCCCCTCCCTGATATGATCCTGAGAAAATCTTGCCTGCTTGCAACATTCATCTTGGCCATCTTTCTTAGGATGGAAACCCCCACTTGCTTGAGGTGAGTCTTTCTTAACATAAACAGGGGTAGACTTGCTTGAGTAGGTTGTACTATCCTATTTCTTAAGTTATAGGCATTTCTAGCTTGATTAATTGCTGTAATAGTTAAAAAAAAATTCTCTTCATCAGTAGGAGTCCTAAAATGAGATTGTGAACTATCATCATCCATAGTGTTTATAGTTTCTTGTGAAACATATTCATCCTGATCATTTTGATATGTTGAACTTTGTAACTGGTTTGTGAAACAATGATTATCCTCTGAATATGAATCATCAGAAGATGAGGCAATATCAGGGAGCCATGGATAAGGTTTCTTTACTGTGAACATATTGGTAGGAGGGCCTTCCTACTCTCCTTCTTCTGTTTGTTCAAACAAAGCGTGAGATACTACACATTGATAGGGAGAGTGAGGCATATTACAAGCATCACACTAGGGAGTATTCTCAACATAGTTGGCATTGTTTCTTTTCAGGGGATCTAGAGTTTCTTTTTCTTTTGGGTTGTCTTGTCCCTCAAGGATAGGTTTACCATTATTCCAATTGGTCTTGTATGGGTAATCTCTCAGGTTGGGCTGTCTATCAAATCTTTGGTTAGTATACTTATTATCTTAGTACCCTCCTCTATCATTCTTATCCATCTTGGCAGAAAGGTCTTTTACTGCACTCACCAATTTATCCACCGTATCACCTTCTTTGACATTTTTACTGGCTAATCGCTTTTCTTTCCAAATTTTATTGTCTTCTCTCTTCCCCAATTTCCCTGATGCTCTCCTATTACTTTCAATGTCAATTGCCATCTTGTAAGCATCCCTTAAAGTAGTTGGGTTTTTATCTCTAAGAAGATAAGACATTTTTCCATCAGTAGCATTTATGTAAGTGGTAAGGCATACTTCCTCATCTAACCTCAAAACTTGGAATAATTTGTTCATGGCCTTTTGGAATCTACTGTTAAAATTAGCGATATTTTCATTTGGAAACTTGTTGATGTTATTAAACTCATTTAACATATACCCAAAATTAACATGCTCTCTATATTGTTCCCTAAAGGATTTTACAAATTCATCCCAAGAGGCAATACTGTCATTAGGTAAGTTTTTGAACCAATCCATAGCATCTTCAATTAAAGATTTAACAAAGAGTTTCATGATCACATCCTCATCTTCAATTTCAAAGTCAGTCATATTATCACCAAAAGCTTTTAAATGCTCTTCACAAGTAACAACATTATTTCTTGTGAACTTAGGGATTCTATATCTTACCTCATTGGGGATCACATTAGGGTGACTAGGGATGCCTTCAAAGAATAGAGCTCTGTATCTATTCTTGTGGACAAGCCTCCTTTGAAAATTCCCCAACTTGTTATCACCACTTGGTCCAACAATTCCTCCTTGATGTTGAACAGGTGGAGGAACATTCTATTTGTGCTTGGCAGTTTGAAAACTTGAGTGAGGACCCTTGATTTGAGCAGCTACATTAGGACCAGAGCTCTGAACATTTTGGTTGTTTCCACATTTTTGGACCTTAGAAGCACTACCTTGATTGTTCACATTTAAATCAGTAGATGAATTCAATTGTTGTACTCCTTGGTTTACATGCATAGAACTACTTGCAGTTGTATTATTGGTAGCATGGAGTAAAGCTATATTCATCTTCATATTAGCTGCAGTAGCTTCCAATTCCAACTTTTCTAGTTGTTTTTCCAAGTCGTCCTTAGCCTTCCTAGCTCGTTCAATATCCAAATCAATTTGAGGTATTCCTTTAGGGTTAGAAACTTTTTGCACAGGCTCATTTATGCTAATACCCACAACCTTTCGTTTACCTTTGTCAGGGGCATCTTTAGCTGATGCTTTGAGTTTCATATTTAGTTCATTCTCATATGGGAATAGCTGCCTAATTATAGGTCCTTCCTTCTCAAACTCATCTTTGTCAGGGTTTGAGGTTTTATTAATGGTTTTGTTTCTCTCATCATTGTGGGTACCAAACAATTCTGGATCCAGACCTTTGACTTCTTGATTCAGGCTTTTAGTCTTAAAGTTATTTCTTCTAGTTTCAGCTAAGAGTTCTTCTCTTTCCAATAATAGATCATATATCCTTTGCTCATGTTTTTCCTTTGCTTCAACTATTTCCTTTTCTTGTTCCTTCTTTTTTCTTTTTAGAGACACAACCTCATCTTGCAATTTATCAGAATCATATGATGTTGTTTCAGCAGCAGAAGTCTCTTCTGGTGGAGCAAGATTTTCTTCTACAGGAAAGAACCCTATGTCAGTATTTTCTCCATCTCTAAAGGGATAAAAATTGGTATTAGCTCTATAAGCATCGAATGGTCCCACAGGTACTGCATCTTCAGATGAAGATGACTTCCTTTCTGGATTGGGAATATCCATTTTTCTTTCAGAGGCATGTTGGGAATCGTGTTTAGATGCCCCTCTTTTGGAGCATTATTTCCTCTGAGGTGTATGGAGCTCCTCTCGAAGATCCTTTCTAGGATTTATTTTGGAATATGATCTTGTATTTCTTTGTCATCTCATCTCTCAGAATGAACAAATAATTTTTCTATGCAATACTGGACTACATAGAAGCTAGAGTCGCCACCCCTTTTCAGAGGATTAGTATATAATAAAATCAAGTACCTTGTCCTATCTCAGATTTCATGTTAAGTAAATATTGAAATTTTTAGATATATCAAGCTTGACAATTCCTCACCAATTTATTCCAATTGAGACAAGATCTGTATCATCTTCAGAATTAGGACCTTCAAACAATGCACCACAACCGATAAGAAGGATAGACTCACTCTAATGAGTATCAGGAAGAACAAACTGATTCTCAATACTATAAGAACAAGTGATTTCATGATCATGACTCTGAGATTATTACAAGAGTCCCTAGAAGACTTAACTAATATTTGATTTATCTTAAACACACCAGAGATTTACTAATTTCTTCAACAAGATTTTTGCATCTTACTTCCCAGTAGAGTTGCCAATTTGTTAGCTCTTTTTCTTGTAGAAATGATTATAATGACAATAAATGCCAGACTCTCTTTTACCCAAGTCAGATTCTCACAAGAAAAAGGGCTAATTAACAAGGATAGAAAATCCTTCTACACTTTGGGTTCCACACACCTAGGCGGGTACACCTTTAACAAAGCATCAACTTTTAGCAATTTTAATCAGTGGATTAAGGACTAGAGATCCTTCTCCTTTTTATGCCATTTAGGCCTAGGAAGGCTAACCTATTGATTAACTCTCCAAGGAATCACAAATATGAATTTTACTAAGTGAAATTAACTAGACATGTATGTGGAGTAATATAAGTATAATGATTGATTTAATTTGAATTTGATGATAACAACCACTTATCAACATTTATGACTAGTGCCTAATCATGGGTGATAGAGTCAAAATAGAGCATACATATACTGAAAACAATCAATGGAAATGCAAGTAAACCCGAGATAGAATGCCTTACTGACTATCCTCTCATCCTTACACCCCTATATCAAATTCTTTCATAAACCCTAATCCTCTGCAATCATCTATAAGATTTAAAACTTTCCTTGAAAGAAACTCATAGACAAGAACATGACTACCTTATAACCAGTATATTCAAAATGCCTTACAAACTGAACATACAACAATTAATAGTAAATGCAAGAAGACATCATAGATATCAAAATGTAGATTCCATTGTATTTTATTAATATAGATTTGAATACCAGTACATTCATAAAGACTCAAAACCAATAGTCAGACACCATTTAGTAATCTTCCTTGTAGTCTTATTTTTACCACCCTTCTTACAATATTACAACTTGAGACTTATAGGCAACCCCAGTCATCTTGGAATCCTTTTGGAAAATAAGGATGTAACAAGCTATGGATGACTGGACTAGATGACAAAAATACATTTTCAAGAAGAGATAAAACTTCTAGCTGATGAGATAACAAACATTTGCTATGAGCCATGTAATCATTTTTCTTGTGGCCTCCTGAATGCTTGAAGTTGCTTTGAAGTAGTTGGTTTTTTTCTATCTAGATTTTGTTCTCTTGTTGGTGTAGAGGCCTTAAGATTTGATCTACTCCATTATCTTAACCTCCTTGATGCTAGATGTCCCCTTCATATTTGTTATTTCATGCTATAGGGGTGACTATACCATATCTGCTGACCCAAGCAGTGTACACCTCATCACTTGGCCACTTGAGGTTGAAAAATTCATCTTTGTGGTTGTTGAACTCCTCGTAGTCACTATTATCCTTCTCTACTTATACTTCCCAAGATTCAAAAAATGCCTTGGCTTTTCTCAAAATATCAATGGTTAATACAAACCAGCCAGTGTTTGCCAGTGCAATAATACACTTTGTCCTATTAGTCAGTGTCTCATTTAACTGCCTCAGCCATATGGCTTCATTCTTTATGCTCTCATCCTTTTTGAACATGTTAGGATACATATCCTTGGAAAACTCTCCTCTTAGGGTTATGATTTTCTTCATAACCATGTTCCTTTTGGGGTCTAAATCGATCATCAATTTGAGACACTTGTGAGTGCTTGTTAGGAAAAAATCAATATTATTTTGTTCGTTCTAGAGGAAGTAGAAATATTTGATATGGGATTCCTTCCCTTTCCACTTATTTACTATTATCTCCCATTGCTTCTTTTCATCCTCATGCCAGCTAATGATTCTTGTGATCTTTTTTCCTAGTGAGTAGAGGTTAGCAAGGTTAATTTCACTAGCACATCTTTTGAGATTTGAAAATATTTGATCTGTGAGCTTTTTCTTCACCAATTATTTAGCTTCTTTGTAGGCTTGATAATCTTATATGTCCCTTCTTCTAATCTTGTCCTTTCATTGATTAACCTGTTCTTCTCAGCTTCTAATTCTTCTCTCTTGGCATCAATAGCTTCCTGAGTAGTAGGACTTAGAGGTGCAGGCAATGAGGGATATGTTATAAATGGGATTGAGGAGGAAGTTTGATATGGGTCCTAAGAAATTAGCCTTTGGGGCACCAGTTGAATCTTCTGCTTACCTTCCAACTCTACTATTTTTTTATCCTTCATCAAGGATTTGACTTTCTCTTCATTATAAGCCTTTAGTACAAGCTCATATTTCTCATTTAGACTAATATAGGCCTCCTTTTCTTTCTCTGATACTTTCATGCTTAAGTTGGCTACTTGTATAAAAAGGTTAGCCACTTCAGTTCCTGAGGTTTCAGCAACCCTCTTCACAATTAGACTACCTGTGTCTTCAGTCTCATCATCCTCTCTTATTCTTCTCTTGTCTTTTTTCTTCAGTGACCAGATGGTCAGAGCTGTATGATCCTCACTAAACTAGGCACCAATTGATGTCCCAGTAGGGCTTATGGGTTTATCTTGTTTCCTTATACCATCAAAAACCACTGCATCAACTAAATCCTGTTGTGGCAATATGAGAACTCCTTGCCCTTTGATCATTTGTCTACCCTCTTCAAGATTAATCTTATCAAATTTCAATATCAATTCTTGCTTGACTTCTTTCTCTATGTCCTCCTTGGTAGCATTGGGTTGAACTTCTATCATTTTCTAGCAGTTATCATTGTATTCACCAATATGGCATTTCCATAGGAACTGAATACAAGCCCTAGTTTTGATGAAATTGTCATCAGACAAGAATTCATCACTAGCTTGTTTGGTCACATGATCTAATTCCTTGCCATAAAATTCTACAACTGTGAGGGTAGATGATGCATGTTTAGGCTCTTTTGGCATCCCTTCTAGTAGTTCTTGAGTGGTAGCAACTACTTCACCAGCATTTCTCATCTTGAGCAATTTCTCAGCAATACTCTGGTCATTATATTGCATACGAGATTGGGAAGGAGAATACAATTCACCTCCTTGTTCTTTTGTCTCCACCCTTTGCCTCTTTGGAGAAGATACTTCTTGAACATTAGTATCCATTGGCCTCTTTCCCTTATGCTAAATGGGCTTATCAACTCTGGGAGAAACAGTGGTATATCCTCTTCTTTTGTATACTACATAGTTCCCAGGTGGAACTATTCTTCTTTGTGGGAATCTATTCAAAATAGCAAGAGCCTTTTCTAGATCACTATCAACCGCTCTCTACCTCTTCTCATTTAGGGCTTAAATTATTCCCTCAAAAAGATTCATTAGTGAATCAATTTTATAAGACCATGGGAAAAAATCCTTTAGAGGATCATAGGTCTTGTCAAAATTCTGGACAAAGTCCAAGGATTTCTTATATGCCATCCATT
>MU224061.1:350519-363766 GCA_018584345.1 Thuja plicata | reverse complement strand
ATTAAATCTCTCATTCTTAGGAGTGTATTGTCACTGAATGGTGCATAATCTGAGGGCATGATTATGGCATTTTTCAAACTCTTCCTAGATAGGGAGAAATAAGTCGGTTTTAGTGATTTGTATCTAAGCTTTTCTTTTTTATGCTATTTTTCACTAATCTAATGACTTATTAAAGTGTTGTGTCACAGGTAACAAGTGCATCATTTGACATGCACAGCTTCTTTAGGGGTCAAGCTTGACAACAATGATGGTTTGATGGGTGGAGTCAATATGACATTTTGACTAGCATCCATATTTTCACTTTTCATAGGAATCTCCATAATTGGTGGCTCATTAGATTTATTGTCTTCCTCTTTATTTGAATCTCTAGAGGGAACTTCATCTTGCTGTAAGGATGTGTTATCAATGCATACATGTACTGTCTCTTTAGTGTTGACAAATGCTTTTTCAACTTTGTCCATGTCATTGTCAGAAGCGGTCATGGATATCTTGATATCATCAATCAAAATAGTTTCTCCTAAATCTTTGGTTGTATCAGAAGATATTGAAACTAAGGGCACTGAAACCCGTGGACCTGTCTTAGGTGTATTTTGAATCATTAGTTCTCTAACCTATTTGGGAGGAATTGGAGTTACCTTTGTTGTAGGCATCATTGATGGATACATATGTCTATCTAGAAATAATTGCTCAAATGATTTCTAAGTCTCTTCATCAACCAGATCATACTCTTTATTCATGATATGAAGTGTTCTAGTTTTGGTTCTAAGATGAGGTTTTACCAGATCCAATAGTATAGCTTTCTCATCATGTGAGAAAACAAGGAGAAGACTATCTAATGTTTCTTCTCTTATCCAATTCCAATAGTATAGCTTTCTCATCATGTGAGAAAACAAGGAGAAGACTATCTAATATCTTCTTCAATTTCTTATGTCTTTAATAGGTCTAGTATGTTCCATACTTTGTCTGGTATGACTGTCTTGAGTTCCAATACTGAATTTTTGAACTTGATCATATGAGATATAATCATTGAATGAATTTCAAATTTGTTTATCTCTTGATATTTTTCATATACATTCTTGATAGATTCTAGTCTTCCTTCATTAACAATTTTGTTCTTTAGAAATATTAGACTAGGTCTAAATCCTACCTCAGGAGGGGCTTGAGTGTTCTTTCCCTTGCTCCTTGTGGTCCTTGAGGATGGATAACTTGTAGGAACTTGCTTCTTTCTTCTGGTTAACTTACTAGGTACAGAAGGTGGAGAGGATTCTAGATCAATGGTGGTTGATGGCACAGATGTATCTTCATTAGATTCGTTCTTCTTCTTCTTAGGCATATCATCAGAATTTTCCATTTTTACTTCTGAGGGAGTTTTCTCAATTTCTTTAGCTATCTTAGCTTCCCTATCTCTATCTAGGTCTTCTTGTGTAACACCATAAACTTTTAGGATATTTGAGGTAATCCTTGATGCCTTCCTTTTGTTGTCTGCACTGTACAAGACATAATCAACTTGATTTGACTTTTCTCTGTAAGTACCCCATCTAGGTTCATTGGGATCCTTGGGTGTAGATAGGAGAACTTGTGCGTAACCTTCCAAAACATGTTCTTCAACTTCATATCCGAGAGGGTGAATCCATTTTGTTCTGGGATCAACTGCCTCCATGTAAATATAGTCAGTTTCCACCATGAAGCATATGGTGTCTTTGTATTTTCAACTATCTTCTCAGGTATCCTGAACCTTTTCTGCATTTTAATCCTGAAAGTTTTGATATCCTTGTCCATAAAATCCTTCACGCTGCTCTCTGATGTAGCCTTGAGTGATATATGAGACATAGTAGGTTTACTCTTATCTAGGTAAAGATTGGCAACTTTACGTACTATGTGGAAGTAGAGATAGATGATCAATGATCCAAACCTAAATATCTTACTCTTGTCATGCTTAATAGTTATAATGTTGTCAATCAATTGAGCGCGCAATATCTCACATAGATTATACTGAGTATTATCTTTCACCATCTTCACTACTGCTAGGACAGTAGCTGCAGATACACTATTTAGTCTACTTGCGTGCTGAAATTTGTAACCTAGAATCATGGTGACCAGTTTTATGTCATCTTCCTTAATGGGATCAACTTTCATACCGTGCCTATCACTTCTAGATAAACATGCTTGTTCAACTTGCTTTTTCACATCTTTACCAGTTGGAAGAACTGGTCTTGTCTTAGGAAGTCTAGTCATGTCATGAATTAGGTCTATAGTAATATGGACGGGAATTGCACCAATCTAATAGAGATCATCATGAATTCTTCTCAACAAGATTTTCACCCATTCTAGCTCATAAAATTTGTGCGCATTGGAATACTAAAAAATAGGGTTATCAGTGAGATGTGCATATTCATCCTTGAATGAATAGTCTAGTTTCATCATTGAAGCCATAAGAGTTGCTATGTTGTTGTCCCCAATGGTTTCCTTCTTATAGTAGATGTAAGCACAAATGTCTTCCATGTGTATGACTCCAAGCAGAGTCTTAGAGAATGCTCCTTCAACACCATCTAGAATAGACTTAAATGGATGATTTTTAAATACAAATCTCTTCCTTTCAGTAATGTCAAAGACTACAGAGGTTTCCATACTCACTTTTTGATTGACTAAATAGTGTTCCACTACAATTTGAAATGACGCAGTCCTACTAGGGTTCCATCTCAACTTGCAATCTGTTCACAAACTAATCAAATCAATACCTTTAAATGCTTTGATTCTTAGTGCTCCTATTCTCTACAAATTTTATGATCTCAGATGTAAGAAATGAGGATAAATGTTTGTTTACTGACTTATATAGAGGTTACTACATTTAATCCTTGCTACTATACACAGTTTCCATTGAGAGTTTCAAACTTTAATCTGAATGAAGTAAAGGCAATGTATGCATGCATACAACCTTAATTCGTGATCACATACATTAATCCATAGGCACATACTTGGAGGTGAGTATACCAGCCACACAGGGGTTCAGAGCTAGAATAGCTCTCCCTAAGACCATGAGGGTCAACTATACAGAAGTAGAAGGTGCATCCACTGAGGATGCATCTACTACCTTGTTCTCTTCATTATATTTCTTTACTTCAACCCAAATTTTATCTGAATTAGCTTTATCTTGCACAAACTTAACATCTCCTGATTCTTCAAAAAGAGACTTTTTAGGATTTTCTTGTCTTTGTGTTGTTGACCTGCAAAATCTTGAGATGTGTCCAGATTTTCCACATGAATGACAAATTATAGGAGGTTTGATGTTATTATTCATCATGCTGCATTGCTTAGCTATGTGTCCATTTTAATTACATATCTGACATGTAATATTCTACAAGTTTATTTGAGGTTGATTTCTCTGATTGTATTAAGTCTGATTCCTTTGGTTCAGTTGTGATTGATTTCTTTGATTTTTCCTGCAATGAATAGCCCTATAACCAAACTTATTATAGGAGTAACAATAACCATTAAAAGGTCTTACTTCTTTATAATCTCTAGCCAAGTGCCCATGCTTGTTACAAGCATAACAAGTTCTGTTAATTTGCTTGAGTTCATCTTTAGGTGGTTCAGTTATAGTCTCTGCAATATTATCCTCTTTCTTTGCTTTTGTAGATGCTTCTTGTGATTTCTTTGTTTCTTGTATTGAATTGATTTCAATTTAAGCTACACTGTATCCCATACTAGTGATATCACCTTTTCACTTTTGTTCATACAGTTGTGATTGAATCAGATCAGAACTTGTGTGTATTTTATCAATCTTATCTTTTGCTCTTGATAATTCAGATTCTATCTTTTTCTTGATGTTTTCTAATTCCAAGATTTTCAAGTTTGATTGCATAAGTTCATCATCTAATTGTTTTCTCTCTTTGATATTTTCTTCAATGGCTGTTAGGCTATCTATAAGTTGTTCATTCAGATCTTCAATTTTATCTTTCAAAGACATGTTCTCTTCATTCATTTTCTTGACCATTTTTCCCAGATCATTGGTAGAGAAATCTTTCAGATCTTTCCTTAATTTCTTGATAAGCATTTGAGAGCCATCAACCTTTAGTTTTATTTCTTCATTTTCTTTTTTAGATCTATCTAGATCTTCAAGGGCTGCTTCAAGATTCTTTTTCAGATGTTTTTCTTCTGCTGAATCCATGATCTCCTCAAGTGGTTAAACTTTCTTTCAGAGGACCAGAGCTCTAATACCAATTGTTAGAAACACTAAGAGAGGGGGGGGGGGTGAATCAATGTTTGTCTATTTATTCTATTTCAAAAAATTTAAACATTAANTTGAATCAATGTTTGTCTATTTATTCTATTTCAAAAAATTTAAACATTAATAAAATATATATCAATTGAAGCTTAACATAAGAACACATAACACATAATATGATTACGGGGAAACCTTGATCAGAGGAAAACTCTGGTGGGAATTAGTACCCACAAATATTTCACTAGTATAATGAACTTGTTAAAGTTCCTTTTCCCTGTTAGGAGAATTATTTACAATGAAAGTACAATGACCTAGTTAAGGGTATGACCCTGTTAGGAGTCTTTTACAAATAACCCTATTAGGGGTGAGAACTCACTATCCAAGAAGCTCATTGCTCGGTAGGATGAAGGCTACAACCTCCTTGATAATAGATATACACTATATCCAAAAGTGAACTATTGTATGTGACACAATTGTCTGATCAGTTCTGGTTATGCACTGATGCTCTTATACTTTTAAAGAGATTTATCTCATTCTGACATCTTATACTGTTCTTTTATATCTCTACTCTGCATATTCAACAACCCTTCCGAATACAACTTTGCATGTTATATATATATATATATATATATATATATATATATATGTTCATGCTTGAATAGACGTGACCATAAACAAGACCTTAGTCGGCCCAAAAATAATATTCACAATGCTTCCAAACAAATTGGCTTAAGCATGTTTACAATAGTAATAAAGACATGATTAAAAATATACTATAATAGGTGCTTGGCCTTTACATAATTAAATATTATACACTGATCCAAAAACTGAAGTCAGCTTCATACTCTATTTTCTGAACTGCTAGTATCATTTTTCTTGCTATAATTTATCTGTATAACATATCTGACCATGCGTGTCTAGGGAAAGCACAAAAACATACCATAGAACTTAATTTTGAATGTGCATATCCTGATGTGATCGTATGCACGTGCGCTGGTGCATTGATTGACTGCAAATCACTGTTTTGTCCTATCTTTTATACTTAGTCAATTTTCACTTCATAGTTTGTTGTCAAACTTTCATCAAACTTTGTTTCCATAATGACAACAAAAAATAGGTCATATACACCTTGAGAGTCAACTTTCCAACATGATATTCACCGAACTCACTTCAGGAGAGTGAAAATATTTTGGGTTACCGGTCCCAAGTGGTTTTTCTCATATTGGGTTTCAACATTAAAATCTATGTCAAATGTGTATATGTTTCATTGCATTGATATTCTTCTTTACACATTATTGAAACTAGATTGGTCGGCTAACTCTAAGTTTATTTGCTGCTACTCGGTAAAGTCTAGAAAAGATAAACAATATATATTACTGAGCAGTTTATATTTTTTAGAATTATTTGTGGCATACATCTTTATGATTGGGGATTGCAAGATAACTAGAGGGTATTATATTTGAGAGATAAGCTTTTGGTTGAATTTATGAAATAATTTTTAAGGTCAATGATTCAGCCCCCCCCCCCCCCTTCATTTATTCTAACACTTTACATATATAGAATATGAAGCCTCGGAGTTTTTCTACATGCATACATTCTTTTCTGACACTAGTTTTAATACTATGTCATCTTCATATATTTTTAGCTACATAAGCATTACCTTTATCTCTTTTTTCAAAAACAACAAACTTAATCTTCTCTTCCTTTCATACATATGCATACACAGACCTACACACCTTATTTTCTATTATTTTATTACATACACAATCAATCATTTTTTAGTTGTATATACATTAATTAGCACCCAAAATATGCCTCTCAACAAATTCATTCTCTTACATGTTTGATCTTTCTTTCATACACCTGTGCCTTCTGAATTTTTCTTTTCTTTTATTCTGAAAGAGGTTATACAACTTCATTATTTTTATTTCTACATCCAATCACCCTATCTCATATTTTTAGGCACACATACATATGTATATAGATCTAAATTTTTTTTTATTTCATCTAGTATATTCTTATGCATCTAATTAGCAACCTCTTAGAATTAGTTTTAACCCCTAGGTCAAGCACATTTTTTTTAACCCTAGGTAAAAGAAGATAACATTTTATCTCTGTTGCCAATAGTTCAAGTTCTCATCTCTCACTGAAATATGTTTCCCCTCAAATATTTCTTGGTATTGAACTTTTGAACACATAGTCGACTCAATTGAATGCACTATTTTCCTCTTTTTGGATTTGTGTTTTGTAGATTGGTGTTCTATGTTTGTAAAGTTTCCTTTGTTGGAAACTTATTCTTGTATTTTTGTAGAGTGACTTTCAATAATTGAACTATTCATGACCAATTTTTTCACAAGCACCACATACCAATAAACATTACAATTTCCCCTCATTTATTTCATTCCTCATTCAAACAAACTTAGATTTTGTTGAGTATTTAACTTACCATATTCACCAATCTTAGATGTTGAAGAAAATTATTTTGATGAAAATACCATCACATGTTGATCAATTGTGTTTGTCTACATATTCAACATTTCATCACTTTATGAAATGTGTGCTAATACACATCATAATTTTGGTCTTTTTAAACAAACTCAAGTAGTCATTTTGAGTGCTAGTCTTACTTTATACTTACAACCTTTAAAATATTTTGCGTAAACTTTTTAAACATGAAAATGAGGAATATTCTCATGATTAATGTGAGTTTTATTTAATGACCAGTTAGTTTTCTTAGAGAATTGGGTTCATATAGCACTTTTCTTTCTCCTGTCACCAAAAGATCTATTCCTATAGCTAATGCTACAAGTGTGGTTTCTGTTGCACCAAAATATCAACCTGTGAATTCCCGATAAAACCACTAGACTTATAGGATGTCATTAATACATGTCATTATTCCTGTAGGGGACATTGGCACACTACCAACAATCCTCCCAACATTGCTCGTTGTAGGCTTGCATCACTAATGAAAGATATTCAAAGTTGTGACCAAGCTCATATACCACTTGTCATAAGCATGGTTATTGTTTCACCAAAATATTGACACTTCAATGCCGAATACAACTACTAGACTTGTATAATCCATAAGCGGTGGTTAATCCATGCCATGAATCCTATGAGGGATGTTCGTGCACTACCAACAACCAATTAGTTTTCTCATGTCTCTAGCTTGGACAAGGTTAGAGGATTGTTATTTAGGCACCATAACCTCAAGGATTGTTCTTAAACATTGTAAACGTCAAAATTTATCTTAATAAAAGACCCCTTTAATCAATTATTATTTTATTTAATTAATTATTTTATTTTTATAATATAGCTGATTTCAAATATGTTATTTCCCTTTCCTTCTTCATATAATTAAATTTTATACATTAATCATATTTGTTCCTTTTTAAGCCTAATTGTGCAATTAATTGTACCTAACCCTAACCTATGTTTAAATAATTTTATTATTGAAATATTTACCAAAATTCTAACTCATGATTTAATTAATTTCAAATTAATTAAACCTAAATCTAAGCCTAAACAACTAATCTAAACCCATCACTTTCACCCTTGTACCTACCCCTTTGGCTAATTAAGATTAATTAATCTAATTTTGTCATTCCTACAATCATTAGCCATTTCCCTCTAATTTTTAATTTTCTCACACATGTGTGAGTATCTCTTCTCAATGTGGCAAACCACCTTCAATAAATATCTCCTTATCTATTCTTACATGCTTCTCCCCCATCACCTTTTAAATCATTCTCACGCATATATTAAGCCACCTTCACTCCTTCACTTTGTCTCTCACTCTTTAAGAGCCATCCTTTTCATGGGTTTCTTAAACCTATGTGAGAAACTCACAACCTTTGCATGACCAACAACTTTTCTCTCTTGGCGTTCACCTTGGCATCCACCTCATTGATCCTCTTAAATCTCATCCCTCCATTCAAGTTTGAATCATCACCATCCATTTTCCCCCAAATCCTATAAATAGGAGCCTCTCCATGAGAAAATCACCACTCACTTATTACATTGTTATCATGCTAGTTTGACTCTTGATCTCATTAGTGCAATCTTAGAAATCTCAGCATCATAATAGAATAATTTCTCATTCATAGTATTTTAAAAATTATGGTTTTTATTGTTTATCATTTCATATTCATATCCATTAGGATTTGCATCTATATTTACTAGTTTCATATAGATTTTTCATTTATACTTGCATATTAGTAGCACCATTTGATCTCGTTAGTATCTTAGTATCATTTGGGGAAATCATTGTTGTATTTGGACAACATATCCATATTAAAAATACTAATGAGCACATCAATAGAGTAGGGTGCCTCCATTTAGCGCAATAAGAGGTATGTTATGAAATTAGTTAGTTGGGTGCATGATTTGCATTATTTTATTTCATTTGAATTTATCTAACCCAATACAACATATACATTCTAGCACACCTGATGGGACCCATGTCCCTTTTTTCTAACAAATTTTTGAGTGTTTTTGTCAAGCTACAAATAAAGAAAATAAATCAGTGCCTACATTACATGTAGTGATTTTGTCACTAACCGACACTTGCTCCTCTAACTAGTGCCTCCGCTAACATATTTTCATTCCCAATTTTCTGGGGTATTAACGTGTATTTATTTGGCCCATTAACATGGTTTTGGAGGGATAGGTCCAAAATCTTCACTTCTACTATTTTTGAGTCATATAGATCTTGGTTTTTCATTAGACATTGACTTTTGTAGGGTTGTATGTTGTCAAAAGTTTTGTTTTTCTGCTAACCATAGGCTTATTAGCATTTTTTCCAACCATCATTTCACTAATCACCACATCTATCCTGCATCAACATTTTCACTTCAGTAAGTCAAGGTATAACATTCTAATGCATCTTTAATTTTTGTATTTGATCAATATTCAGAAAAATTATAAAAAATACAAAAAAAGGAATTTTACTTTCTCTTTTCTATCTTTGGTTGACTCTTTCATTGACCATTGTTTATGTTGATAGGCATTTTCACATATTAGCACCTACATTTTCAATCAATATTTTTGTCCTGTGTCTATTTTCTTTGAGTTTTTTAAATTTTTGAAGCTAACATCAATCCCATTTTGTAGCTTTTCCAGGATTGTAAAAGACATAACATCAAAGTATTAACAATTTTATTATAGGTTGGAGTTTAGTTTTAACTTTATTTTGTGTCTTCTGCATAGTTGCACCTAGTTTATTTATGTTTCATTTTGGAAATTAACTAAGTGTCTTGTGTGTTTGTGAGGGATTTGAAAATGGAGAAACTCCTTGCAAAGTTTCTCTTTCTTTGTTTAGTATAGCTTCTCATTAATTATATAATGAAAATAAAGAAAAATAAGTATCCTCTCCCCTTGCCTTTTCATATCTTGGGTGTAAGAGAAAAATTCTTCTATCTTTCCCTCTAGAGAGGTGTGCTTGGGGTTTTTTGTTTTCTTATACCCCAAGGAATGACCTCAAACTGATAAATCTGTATGCCTGGTATACAAATAAGACTACATGTAAACTCCATTTTTACACCTAGCTAAGCTCAGACAGGGGTGTTGGTGATAGCTTAGATTGGGAAAAAATTCCTAAGGAGATGACATGGATAACTAGAGACTTAAGTGTCTCACACCTATATTCCAATTGAGAAGGCACCATGGATCTTACTAGACACGTAGAGAGGTAGCCATAATTTTAGAATTGGTGTTTCACTTGTAGTGTAAAGGGATTTTGTCATCCCGTGAAGTTACTCACCATTTGTGCTTCCTTTGAGTTGAGGTGGGGGTATTGGCTTCGCATAGGCTATTTATAGACTTCTAAGACTAGTTAGTTGTCACCCGAATGAGGGTACCCTAGCCATCAAACTCCTCATATGTATGTTGAAGTGTCTTATTTTCCATTTTTCTCCACAAGGGACTACCTCATTCTATAAGAGGGACAATACACACAAGGACCAGAAGCATTAGGTTTGGAAACAAATTTCCATGCATGTGGGCCTATAAGTGTTGCATTGAAACTTTTGACCTTAGTTAGAAAGTTTTTGATTGCTTGAGTTGAGACCCATATAAAAATTTGGGATTTTAATAGCCTTTGAAACTAATAAAAGGAACGGAAAGGCCTTTAAATCTAAACATTTGTGATTTTTCCATTTCTAACTATTTTGTGTTTTCTTTCCATTAAAATAAACCCACCCAGACTAGTCAAACCTTTAAAATTTTCTTAAGAATAGACCTATCCAGATTGACATTTTTTCTTTTCTCATGGTGCATGTTCTTTTTAGTACTTACACCTCAATAATTGATATTTATTCTATCTGGACCAAGACAAAAATAATTCACTACTGAACACATTTTTGAATCAATGTTTGCAAGGTTACAAAACTGCACCTATGCTAACTAGTACCTCTAAATAGGATTGATGCTTCCAATTATTTACACGAGAGAAAACCAACCATACTTAGACCTTCCATTTTAAACCCTCATTTTGACCATTTGATCAAATTCCCATCATAGAAACATTTTGACCTCCAATTTTCATGTTTAACTAAGCATCCCATTTCCATACCCAACCTTTGATCCTACCTCATCATCCATAGTTGACCATCCACCCTTCCAAAATCTTTCAAAATTTATCTTTATAGTTAGGAGCATTTAGGCACCATATTATCCCTTTAGTTGGACCTTTTAATCAAGTCACCTTGATAAAGCATCAATATAAATCAATCTTATCAATCCAATCCAAAGAAAAATCCAACCTTTGATCAAACCAACCCATCAATCAAAAACCTTGATCAATCAACCCCTTGTCCCATTTTAATCAATCAAATCATAATTCTAAGGTTGAAAGATATCCCTAAGTGAGACAAAGATCCTTATCTTAATATTGATCCATATTAATTTGTTTCTTGGGAACTTATCTCATCTCAAGTATCCCATCCTTAATTTTACTTTTCTTGAGAACTTAGCCTATCTCAAGTAGGGAAAGATATCATCCAAAATTGAATCCATTGAACATATAAAGGATCTAGTTTTCTCAAAGGTTTTCCTAAACCTTATCATTATCCAAATCAATCAAATCTAACCTTATCATCATCCAATCAAATCTAATTCAATTCCAAATCAAATCCAACCCCATCAAACATCAATCAATCCAAACACAATTCAATCCCATATCAACCCTTTATCAATCAAACCAAACTCAAATCAAAATCAAAATCAATCCATAATTAGCACATCTCTAAGGTCCTACCTCCTTTGATCAAAATCAATCTCAATTTTCTCCTATTCTAAAGCTCATCAATCACCCTTAACATTTGTTATCCTAAGACATCATCCATCATCAGTTCCCCTTAAACAACCCAAGTATACATCCAACATATTCCCTAGAATTTTATCGATCATCATCTCATCCCGCCAAAGGTAACTTGGTCATTACTCATTCACAAGAAATAAACATAAGGGCCTCTCAATCAAACACCCACATCACCCAAAATAATAATGAGAATCATTTGTCCACAACATTTACAATTGAAGGAATTCAAGCCGTGGATATTACCAATAATCTAGAAGAGGAAGAGTTTGTTGACTAACCTGATGTATCTCTTGATTTGGAGGAATTTCTTAAGGATCATTATAACATGGAGATGGTTGAGAAAGATATTAGACATAACAAATCATAAATCTTCATGAGCCTTGTTAAACATGTAGTCATAGTCCCTAATGATTTTGATGACTCTTTGTTCTACCATTATTTGACAAAGTATTGTGTCACTACAAACACCAATACAACTCAAGTTAATACCACATAATCTCAACACAAAGGAAAACCTGCCTCTAGTGGACCCTCTACATCACAAACAACCCAACCTACACCAACCCTTCAACTATCACAAGAAATTATTCAAAAAATTCTTAGTGCCAACCCACTTTGAACTCACATCCTAGTACTCATACTACCATTACTGTTGGATGTTGTTGGAATTGGGTACTACTGATGTTGTTGGCATTCATTTTTTTCACTGATGTCAACATTTGTTTCTTTGAAAGTTGAACACACTGGTTGTTACTATTGTATGATGACTGATATAAGTATACATATATTGTATGGATAAATCAGAACGTGCAAAGATGATGATATGTAGAAGGATGTATGATGATCTTATTGTTGGAAAGTTGACTCCTAGGGAGTATATGAATTATTTTGAGTTTTCATTATGGAAACAAAGTCATATGAATTTTTGACAACAAATTGTGTAGTGGAAATTGACTAAGTATAGAAGATAAGACAAAACAAAGATACACAGATGATTAGAGCACCAACACAAGTGCATACGACCAATTCAAACTAAGCACCTTCAGACATAAGCTCTATGATATGTTTTTATGCTTAACCTATACACGCATGGTATGAAATGTCCGTACAGATAAGTTACAGAAAGAACAAGTACACTAGCAGTTCAGAATACAGAGTATGGAGCCAACTTCAGTTTTTTATTAGCGTGTAATCTTGTGAATGTTGTTTTTGGGCCGACTAAGGTCTTGTTTATAGTCACGTCTATTCAACCATAAACATATATATATATATATATATATATATATATATGAAATGTAAAGGTATATTACAAGTGTTGAAGAAAGATGCAAAGAAAAGATATACAAGAACAGTATAAAGATGTCAGTATGAGAAAGAGCCCTTAAAGAAGATAAGAGCATAAGTGCATAACTAGAACTGATCAGACATTTGTGTCATATATAGCAGTTCACTTTTGGATATAGTGCATATCTATTCTCAGGAGGTTGTAGCCTTCTTTCTCATTGAGTAGTGAGCTCTTGGATAGTGAGTCCTCACCCCTAATAGGGTTGTCTGTAAAGACTACTAATAGGGTCAGACCTTTAACCAGGTCTTTGTACTTGCATTGTAAAGACTGCTCCTAACAGGGCAAAGGAACTTTAACAGGTTCATTATACTAGTGCAATATTTGTGGGTACTAATTCCCACCGGGGTTTTCCTCTAATC
>MU224061.1:334706-350469 GCA_018584345.1 Thuja plicata | reverse complement strand
CCTAACAGGGCAAAGGAACTTTAACAGGTTCATTATACTAGTGCAATATTTGTGGGTACTAATTCCCACCGGGGTTTTCCTCTAATCAAGGTTTCCCCGTAATCATATCATGTGTTATGTGTTCTTGTGTTAAGCGTCAATTGATATATATTTGATTTATGTTTAAATTTGTTGAAATAGAATAAATAGTTAAACACTAAATCACCCCCCCCTCTCTCAGTGTTTCCAACAATTGGTATCAGAGCTCTGGTCCTCTGTAAGAAAGTTTAACCACTTGAGGAGATCATGGATTCAACAGAAGTAAAAGATCTGAAAAATAATCTTGAAGGAGTCCTTGAAGATCTTGACAGATCTGAGAAATAAAATGAAGAACTAGAACTAAAGGTTGATGACTCTCAAATGCTTATCAAGAAATTAAGGAAAGATCTGAAAGATTGCTCTACCAATGATTTGGAAAAAATGGTCAAGAAACTGAATGAAGAGAACATGTCTTTAAAGGATAAGATAGAAGAATTGAATGATCAGTTAACTGATAGCCTAATAGCTATTGAAGAGAAGAACAAAGAAAATAAACAATTAGATGAGGAACTCATGCAAGCTAATATGAAATTCTTGGAGTTGGAAAACATCAAGAATAAAATTGAATCTGAATTATCAGGAGAAAAAGATAAGATTGATAAAATACATACAAGTTCTGATCTAATTCAATCATAGCTTTATGCACAAAAGATAAAAGGTGATACCATTGGTATGGGATATAGTATAGCTCAAATTGAGACCAATTCATTATAAGAAAGAAAGAAAGCTCAAACAAAATCTATAGAAGAAAAGAAAATTAAGAATCTTGAAGAGACTAAAGTAGAACCACCAAAAGATAAGCACAAGGCAGTTAATTGTACTTTCTATGCCTGCAAAAAGCATGGACACTTAGCATGGAGATTGTAAGGATGTAAGACCCTTCAATGGTTACTATTACTCCTATAATAAGTTTGGTCATAGGGCTATTCATTGCAGGAAAAATCAAAGAAATTAGTCACAACTAAACCAAAGGAATTAGACTCAATACAATCAGAGAAATCAATCTCAAAGAAACTTGCCGAACATTAAATGTCAGATATGTAATTACAATGGAAACACAACCAAGCAGTGCAACTTGATGAATAACAACATCAGACCTCCTATCATTTTTCACTCATGTGGAAAAGCTGGACACATCTCAAGGTTTTGCAGGTCAAGAAAACAAGGTTAAGAGAATCCTAAAAAGTCTCTATTTGAAGAATCAGGAGAAGTTAAGTTTGTGCAAGCTAAAGCTAATTTAGATAAAATATGGGTTGAAGTAAAGAAGGATAATGAAGAGAATAAGGTAGTAGGTGCATCCTCAGTGGACACACCTTCTACTTCTGGATAGTTGACCCTCATGGTCTTAGGGGGAGGTATTCTAGCTTTGAACCCCTACATGGCTGGTATACTCACCTCCGAGTATCACCTATGGATTCATGTATGTAATTAGGAAATAAGGTTGTATGCATACAAACATTGCCTTTACTCCATTCAAAATAAAGTTTGAAAAATCTCTCTATAAACTACTTTATGGAAACAAGCATTAAATGCAATAAACATTTATATAAATTGGTAAAAGACCTTTAAAACCTCACTTTGCATTTGAGATTGAGCATTCAGAGATCACTTAAGTATTGAGCATAAAAAAACTACAGGTTAAGGAATTGGTTGGTTTGTGAATGGATTAAAGACTGTAATAGAACCCTAGCAGTTGCGTCATTTCAGAATCACCCTAAAGCCCTACTTAATCAAGTTGCAAGTAAGTATGGAAACCCCTGTTGTATTTGACATTGCTGAAAGGAAGAGATTTGTCTTTAAGAAGCATCCATTCAATTCTATTTTAGATGATGTTGAAGGAGCATTCTCTAAAACTCTGCTTGGATTCATACATGTAGAAGACATCTGCACATATATATATTGCAAGAAGGAAATAGTTGGAGACAATAGAATAGCAACTATTATGGGTTCAATGATGAAACTAGACTAGTCATTCAAGGATGAATATGCACATCTCACTGATAACCCTATCTTTGAGTATTCTAATGTGCATGATTTATATGAGCCAGAATGGGTTAAGATATTACTAAGTAGGATACATGATGACCTATATTGGATTAATGAGGTTCCTATCCACATCACTACAGACCTAATTCATGAAATGACTGGACTTCCTAAGAGTGGACCAGTTCTTCCTATTGGTAAGGATGTTAAGAAGCAGGTTGAACAAGTTTTCTTATCTAGAAGTGATAGGCGAGGCATGACAGTTGATCCTATTAAGGAGAATGACATCAAACTACTCACTATGATACTTGGATATAAGTTTTAGTAGGCAAGCAGACTGAATAGTGTGTCTCCAGTAATAGTTCTAGTAGCAATAAGGATAGTGAGAGATAACACTCAGTACAATCTCTATGAAATATTGCGCACACAGCTGATTGAGAAAATTAAAGCTATTAAGCATGACAAGAGCAAGATATTTAGGTTTGGTTCTTTAATCATCTATTTGTACTTCCACATTTTAGGTAAAGTTTCCAATCTTTACCTAGATAGGAGTAAACCTACTATGTATCAGATTTCACTAAAAGCTACATCAGAGTGTAGTACAAAAGATTCTATGGACATGGATATCAAAACATTTAGGATCAAGATGTAGAAGAGGTTCAGGATACCTGAGAAGGTAGTTGAGAAATACAAAGACACCATATGCTTCATGGTGGAAACTGATTGTACTTGTATGGAGGCAATTGAGGCTAGAACAAAATGGATTCAACCTCTCAGATATGAAGTTGAAGAACATGTTTTGGAAGGTTATGCACAAGTCCTCCTATCTACGCCCAAGGATCCCAATGAACCTAGATGGGGTACTTATAGAGAAAAGACAAATCAAGTTGATTTTATCTTATACAGTGCTGACAACAAAAGGAAGGCATCAAGGATTACCTCAAATATCCTAAAAGTTCACGGGGTTACACAATAAGACCTAGACAGAGCTAGGGAAGCTAAGATTGCCAAAGAACTTGAGAAAACTCCCACAAAAGTGAAAATGGAAAAATCTAATGATATGCCCAACAAGAAGAAGAAGAAATCTAATGAAGGTATATCTACACCATCAACCACCATTGATCTAGAATCCTCTCTACCTTCTGTACCCAATAAGTTAACCAGAACGAGGAAGCAAGTTCCTATAAGTCATCCATCCTCAAGAACTACAAAGAGCAAGGTAAAGAACACACAAGCCCCTCCTGAGGTAGGATTCAGGCCTAGTCTAACAATCCTAAAGAACATAATTGTTAATGAAGGAAGATTAGAATCTATCAAGAATGTCTATGACAAATACAAGGAGATAGACAAAACAAAAATTCATTCTATGATCATCTCTCACATGATTAAGTTCAAAAGGATAGTATTGGAACTCAAAACAGTCATACCAAACAAGGTATGGAACATACTTGATGTATTAAAGAGGCAAGCAATTGAATAAGATATGAGGATGAGAGAAGAAACATTAGACAGTCTTCTCCCTGTGTGCTCACATGATGAGAAAGCCATTCTATTGGATTTAGTAAAGCCTCACCTCAAAACCAAAACAAGAGTTCTCCATATCATGAATAAGGAATATGATCTGGTTCATGAAGAGACTCAGAAATAATTTGAGCAGGTATTTCTGGATAGACATATGTATCCATCAACAATGAATACAACAAAGGTAACTCCAGTTCCTCCCAAACAAGTTACAAAACTAGTGATTCAAAATGCACCTAAGACAGGTCCATAGGTTTCAGTGCCCTTAGTTCAATAGCTTTTGATATAGTAAAAGATTCAGGAGATACTATAGTGATTGATGATATCAAGATATCCATGACCACTTCTAACAAAGATATGGACAAAGTTGAAAAAGCATTTGTAAGCACTGAAGAGACAAAGGAGGTATGCACTGATGACACATCTTTACAACAAGATAAATTTCCCTCTAAAGATTCAACAGATTTGAATGAAGAGGAAGATAATCAAACTAATGAGACACTAGTCATGGAGATCCCAGTTAAAGGTGAATGTATGGATACTAGTCAGAATACTATATTCACACCATCCATTCAACCATCAAATTCATTGTTGTCAATTTTAATTCCTGACTAAGCAAGTCTAGATGCATGGAGAGAAGAAGAATTGATAAAGATCAATGTCCTAGCCATGGAAAAAGCCAAAGAGAAACAAGTTATGAGAAACCCTCTCTTTTTGGAATTAGTGAACATTCTAAATTACCTAGTGCCTACAAACAAGAAAGTGGCTAAAATTCAGTCAGTTGATGATGTTGATAGCATCCTAACAAGCTTCAAAGAACACTTTACAAGTTTAGTAGACTCAGCTACTAGAATTGCAGAAGATGAGTATAAAAAGGAAAGATTGAATGAACTGGTAAAGAATTTATCCCTAGATTTAAATTCATTAAAAATTGGTTAGACAATACTAAAAGAGTTGACATCAAAAGGAAGAAAGGTTATAGCAAACTACATGGACAGAGGCAAACTCACCATTGAACATATCAAAAATATAGAAGAGACATATATCTTTCTTGATAACATAAGACAATCAGTTGAAACATCATCCAAAGACATAAACATTTGCAACAATATCTATCAAGGTTAGATAGACAAGATAGAAAAAAAAAAATTGGAGATCAGTAAGATAAGGATCAGGTAGACTCAACTAAGAAATGCACTTGCACCCTCCTTAGCAGTTCTGGATGAGAAAATTAAACAGATTGATGCAACCATTGCTACCTATGATCAAAGACCCAAAATGGATCTAAAAAAGATGGAAAATCTTACATATTCCCTATGTGCCCATCTATAAACAATTGATGCACTAAAGGAATTCTAGCAGCAAGAGATGAAGAACCTGCACATAGCCTATCCAGATGTGTACATAGAGTAACTATCTAGAGACTTACAATTTTGACACCTTTGTCATTAATGTCAAAGGGGGATTAAAGTATGTATGGGGAGTAGTTTATATATGCAAAGAAATATGATATAGTATATGTTAAAGGAAGATAATATATAGTTTTTGGTGTTAGTAAATTTTGAGTAACTTGGCCACATTCCTTTGTTGTCATTAATGAAAAAGGGGGAGATTGTTGGAAAGTTGACTCCTAGGGAGTATATGAATTATTTTGTGTTTTCATTATGGCAAAAAAGTCATATGAAGTTTTGACAGCAAACTATGTAGTGGAAATTGACTAAGTATAGAAGACAAGACAAAACAAAGATACACAGACGATTAGAGCACCAGCACACATGCGTATGACCGATTTAGACTAAAAAACTTTAGACATAAGCTCTATGATATGTTGTTATGCTTACCCTATACACACATGGTACAAAATGTCAGTATGAATGAGTTACAAAAAGAATAAGTACACTAGCAATTTAAAATACAGAGTATGGAGCTGACTTCAGTTTTTTATTAGCGTGTAATATTTTGTTGTGTAAAGGCTAAGCACCTAATGTAATAAGTTTGTAATCATGTATTAAACATTATTTTAAACACACTTAAGCCAATTTTTTTGGAAGAATTGTGAATTTTGTTTTTGGGCTGACTAAGGTCTTGTTTATAGTCGCGTCTATTCAAGCATAAACATATATATATATATATATATATATATATATATGCAATGTAAAGGTATATTACAAGTGTCAAAGAAAGATGCAGAGTAGAGAGATACAAGAATAGTATAAAGATGTCAGTATGAGAAAGAGCCCTTAAAGAAGATAAGAGCATAAGTGCATAACCAAAACTAATCAGATGTATGTGTCATATACAACAATTCACTTTTGGATATAGTGCATATCTATTCTAAAGAGCTTGTAGCCTTCTTTCTCATTGAGCAGTGAGCTCTTGGATAGTGATTCCTCACCCCTAACAGGGTTGTTTGTAAAGACTCCTAACAGGGTCAAACCTTTAACCAAGTCTTTGTACTTGCATTGTAAAGACTGCTCCTAACAGGGAAAATGAACGTTAACAGGTTCATTATACTACTGCAATATTTGTGGGTACTAATTCCCACCGGGGTTTTCCTCTAATCAAGGTTTTCCCATAATCATATCATCTGTTATGTGTTCTTGTGTTAAGCTTCAATTGATATATATAATTGATTTATGTTTAAAGTTTCTGAAATAGAATAAATAGTTAAACACTGATTCACNTTTCCCCCCCCCCCCCCCCCTCTCCGTGTTTCCAACACTTATTTCTAAGGTCTCTTGGCTTAATGTTACATATTGGATGAGTTACAAATGTTTTAGTGAAGAGTGGTTTCTAGACCGTGATAGTGATGTTTAATAGAGTGAGTCTTTTTTTTTAGGATATCTTACAGGTGATGATAATTCAGGTTATGAGAACTTAAGTGATGACAAAAGACATGTTGAGGAATGTTTGGTATGGGTCACAAGTTGTATGATTGTTGGTGGTCATTTTTGGTGTATATTTTGGAGGAGACCTATTTGGGGCCGACTTCAGAGCTGTAGCATGTATTTTTGATTACGAGTTTGGATTACGGATCTTGGATTATATTTGATGCATTTTAATTAATTTTTACTTGTTATAGGTACTGTGTGTATCTTAGAAAGGTTAAATAATTATTCATATATTGGTAAATCTTAATTGTCCAACCTAATCAACTATTGCAATATAGTATATATGTAAGATATTCTCTTTTGAAAAGATGTGTGAGAAATTGGATGTATGTATGAAGAGAAGGTGATTGATAGAGAGAGAGAGACAGAGAAATATGGAAGCTGTGAAGCTTGATTGGTTGTTGGATGTAGAGATGAGTTTATGAATATAGTACTTCATTAGAACTGACCAAGCAAAGATAGTTGCTATCAGATAGTTCACTAGATTGTATATTTCCTATACACACTTATTCAGATTGTAAATCCTTGAGGGTGGCTTTAACCTTATTTGGGTAGTGAGGCCACTGTACTCCTAACAGGGTTTGTCCTTTAACAGGGACTATGTACTGTGATGTTACAATAAGATCCTAACAGGGCTAAATCTTTTAACAGGGATACTATACTCTCAGTGAATCATTTGGATTGAAGTTTTTGTTTATAAAGTTTAATGTTTAATAATTTATCTCAAAACTGATTCACCCCCCCTCCTCTGAATTGTGTTGGTGGAGTGTTATTCCTAACAATTGGTATCAGAGATACTAATCCTTAGAGATGAAGCTTAACATCTTGAGGAGATCCCAAAGATGACTTACTATGGGAAGGATAGTCTGAAATTTGATCCTAAAAACTTTGACAGTTGGAAGATCAAGATAAGAACACATTTTCTATGGTTAGAAATCGATTACTCGATGATCACTAAAAGAAAAGAATAGATAAAGACTAAGGACAAATTGGATAAAGCTACTAAAGATGAAAAGAATATATTCTCATGTAACATAGTCGCAAGAGAATAATTGATCAACACATTTTCTAAATGCAAATTTACAGAATTAAAAGATTTAGATTCTATACATGAAATTTAGACAAGATTGGAAGAACTGTATGAAGGAGATAAGTTTACAAAGAAGGCGAAGTTACAAATCTGGAAGACAAAGATAGAATCATTGCAAATGAAAGATGATGAGAACATTAGAGCATATGCACAGAGAGTTACTAAAGTTGTTACTATAATCATAAACTTTGGAGGTACTTACAGTGAGGAAGAAGTGATTGTGAAGATTCTCAGATCCCTGACACCTATATACATAACTAAAGTATAATCCATAGAAGAGATTATACCTTTGACACAAAAATTCAATAGAGAGATGTTGATTGGAAATCTAACTACCTTTGAGGCTGCAAAAATGGGAGATTATCTACCTAAAGTAGAGACAATATTCAAGGCGATAGTGCATAGAAACAAAAATCCCTTATCTAGAATTGTGAGCTCCAACAATAGTGACTTAAGAGAATAACTTGGAGAATATGTTGATGAATGTGAATAGATATATGAAGAATAAAGGAAACTAGATGAAGTTGTGGCCTTGATCACTAGAAGAGAAAAGAGAGGTAAGGTTAAATTTGAAGACAAGTTACCTTTTAAATTATGGTTTAATCGTAATCCTACTATAAAATATTTCAGAATATTTGGAAGTAAATACTATATCAAAAGAGATGATGAGATAGGGGGGTTTGATGCTAGAAGTGATGAAGGTATCTTCCTTGGTCATTCCACTAAGATAAAAGCTTGTAAATGTTTCAATCTAAGATTGAGGAATATGTTTGAAATTGATAATGTAAGGATAGATGAAAGATTTAAGATTCATGAGAGAATGTATGACTGTAATCAGAGTGCTGAGACTAAAGAGGTCATTATTGATCCTGAAGAGCCTTTTGATATTGATAATGAGATTGAAGATGAATCAATTGAGGATAATATAACTCCTAAGACTCTGAGGTATGTTAAGAAGAACCATCCTGAAGATCAAATCACTGGTGATGAAAATAGAGGAATGATGAAAAGATCTAAAGTAAGAGATAAAATTTGGTTGATTTCTCAAGTTGAACAAAAATCTACTGATGAAGCATGTAGAGATGAATCTTGGAATAAAGCTATGCAGGAAGAATTAGAATAGATAAAGAAAAAAAACACTTGGGAATTAGTTCCAAGACCTAAAAACAAGAATTTTATAGGAACTAAATGGGTTTTCAAAAACAAAATGGATGAAGAAGGAACAGTGGTAAGAGATAAGGCATGAAAAGTTTGTAAAGACTAGTTGCAACAAGAAGGCGTAGACTTTGAAGAAAAAATTTCTCCTATTGCCAGGTTCGAAGCTGTGAGATTATTTCTTTCTATGCTACACATAAAGACTTTACAGTATATCAGATGGATGTGAAATCTACATTTTTTGAATGGAGATATGGAGGAAGAGGTATACATAGAGCAACATGATGGATTTCCTTTGACAGAAGATGAAGACATGATATGCAAGTTGAATAAAGTATTTTATGGACTTAAGCAAGAACCAAGAGCATGGTATGCAAGACTGGACAGATATCTACTTTGTCTTGGTTTCAGAAAAGGTAATGCAGATAGTAATGTATACTTAAGAACTGGTGAAGATGGAGTTCTAATCATAGAAGTTTTTGGTGATGATATCATTTTTGGAGGTTATGATGAAATGAGTAAAAAGTTCTCTAAAGATACGGAAAATGAATTTGAAATGTCAATGATTGGTGAGATGATATTTTTCCTTGGTTTGCAAATTAATCAGAATAATAATGGTATTTTTATATCTTAGACCAATTATCTTAAGGAAATGTTGAAGAAATTTGGAATGAAATATTTTAAACCTGTTGGGACACCCATGGTGTCAAGTTATAAACTTACTAATAATGATGAAACTTGGAGTGTTTTGCAGACAAAGTACAGATCAATAATTGGAGGTCTACAATATCTAACTCACACTAAACTAGATATTTCCAATGCAGTTGGAGTTATAGCAAGATATCAAGAAGATCCTAAAGAGACACACCTGCTGCTATGAAAAGAATTTTCATATACTTAAAAGGAACAATATAATATGGATCATCGTATGAAATTTTTTTTGACTTTATTTTACATGCTTATAATGATGTTGATTGGGAAGGTAATGTGAATGATAGAAAGAGTACAAGTGGAGGAGCATTTTTCCTTGGATAAAGACTGGTTTCATGGTTAAGAAAGAAGAAGGATTGTATTGCTCAGTCTACTATTGAATCTGAGTATGTAGCTACTGCTATAAATTGTACACAAGTTGTTTGGACAAAACAAATATTGAAGGGCATTGGAATAATTTTTGAAGAGATAGTGGTTATCCATTGTGATAAAACTAACACAATGAATATTTCAAAGAATCCTATAATGCATTCAAATATTAAACATATTTCTATTAAGTATCATTTCTTGAGAGACTAGGTAACTAAGAAAGAGATGAGACTGGAGTATGTTAGAACACAGGAAAAAATAGGAGATATATTTACAAAATCATTGCCAAAAGATGCTTTTGAGTATCTCAGAAGCATGCTTGAGGTGAGATTCCCTCCCTATGGTAATTAATTGATGTAGGAATGCATTAGTCTAGTGGATTTTAGAGCTATATCATTTTTTATACTTGATGTATGGATCTACTCCTCAGGGGGAGTGATCATAGGAGCACTAGAGCATATTTGGGTGATTTTGAACCTAGTTATTAGACATAAAAATTTGAAAAACATACATCTTATAGAAGAATGAGGATGAGTTATGGCACCCTTTTCCATTGTTGTCAAAGGGGGAGAGATTCTATGTGAAAACCCCTACTATTTTAGGGAGAATTATGTTGAGGATATTGAGAATATTGTATTGAGAGAGAGTACTTTTGGGTTGATGGATTTTACATATTTTTACATCAATGCCAAAGGGGGAGATTTTTTGATGTTGTTGGCGTTCATGTTTTTTCACTGATGTCAATATATGTTTCTTTGGAGGTTGAACATACTGGTTGTTACTATTATATGATGACTGAAAGAAGTATATGAATACTTTACGGATGAATTAGAATGAGTGAAGATGATGATATGTAGAAGGATGTATGATGATCTTATTTCTAAGCTTGCTTGGCTCAATATTAAATATTGGATGAGTTACATATATTTTAGTGAAGACTAGTTTCTGGACTGTGACAGTGATGTATGACAGAGTGAGTCTCTGTGTTTTGAGGATATCTTATAGACAATGATGATTCAGGTTATGTGATATTAAGTGATCACAAAAGAAATTTTGAGGAATGTTTGGTATGGTTTTCAAGTCATATGATTGGTGGTGACATAAGCTATGGCATGTATTCTGGAGGAGACCTATTTGGGGCCGAATTCATAGTTGTAGCATGTATTATGGATTGCGAGCGTGGATTACAGATCTTTGATTATATTTGATGAATTATAATTGATGTTTATTTGTTATAGGTACTGTGTGTATCTTAGCAAGGGGTTAAATAATTATTTGTATATTGGGAAAGCTTAATTGGCTAACCAAATAAATTATTTTAATAGGGTATATATGTGAGATCTTTTTTTTTGAAAATATGTGTGAGAAATTGGATGTATGTATGAAGAGAAGGTGATTGATAGAGACATAGAAGTATGGAAGTTGTGAAGCTTGATTGACTTCTAGATGTAGAGAAGAGTTTATGAATATAGTGGTTCATTGGAACTGACCAAGCAAAGATAGTTGCTATCAGATAGTTTATAGGATTGTATATTTCCTATATAAACTTGTTTGGATTGTAAATCCTTGAGGGTGGCTTTAAATTTCTTTGGGTAGTGTGCCTAGGCAGTGAGCCCACTGTTACTCTTTACTCCTAATAGGGTTTGTCCTTTAACATGGACTATGTATTGTAATGTTGTAATATGATCCTAACAAGGATAAATTTTTTAACAAGGATACTATACTCTTAGTACATTATTTGTAAGCACTAATTTCCACTCGGGTTTTACCTTTAATAGGGTTTCCTCAACAACAAAGGATTTTGTTACTGTGTTATCATTTGGATTGAAGTTTTGATTTATAAATTTTAATGTTTAATAATTTGTCTCACAACTAATTCACCCCCCTCTCACTTGTGTTGGTGGACTATTATTCCTAACAATGACTACTACATCAAATACTATGGATGCAAGTTTTTGAACATTAGTAAAACTTCTATTCCCCAATCCATACAAAAATTTACATCCTCACATTTCCCTCTTCTTCCATGAAGGCATAAATTCCATCACCATCACAAGATGTTCCTCCTCCTAATTTGGGTCTTATATCATCATTTGATGGAGCATATACCTTTGGAACTACATGTATGAACATAATTCTCTCAATCTTGCACATAAAGATAATGAACTTAAGATCCTTAACTACAACATGCAACATGGAGAACAAAAGAAAGATTTTTCCTTTTATGACATATGTCCATATCCATTTTATTGATCAATCATAATTCAACCATTCTCCCTAAACTTTGAGATCCCTAAATCTGATAAATACAAGGGAAAAACATGTCCAATCCAACACCTTAACTATTTTCATGTCTTGTCAAGAATTCTCCTGTACAATGAAAGTTATCTCAAGAGACCATTTCCTAGAATCTCTTGAATGGTTTATGAATCTACCACAAGGTTCCATTTCCACTTTTTAATAATCTATTTGAAATTTTTTTTGAAAAATATGCTTATAGCATTGAACATCAATCCTCCTTGAGTGGTTTGTGCAATACCAAAAAAATAAATGGAAAGACCTTTGCGAATTTCCTACAAAGATGGAGACACCTTCTAAACAAAATGCCTTTGAAAATCCCCAAACAACACTTAATTGACATATTCATATGAAATCTAGTACCACGAATGGCCTTCCATATGAAAATGACCTCTCTTGACACCTTTGAGGTTGTGGTTAATAAGGTAAAGAACATTGAAGATGGTCTCCTATAACAAGGCACTATTAAACATTGCACCCCTTCATGCAATGATGAACTAAAATTTTGGACCAAGAACAACAATGTAGTAAATAATGAGATGGTTGATCAAAATATGTTCAAAATGTTCAATCATCTTATTTCAATCAAAACAATCCCAATAATAAAAAAATTCATAACAATCAACAACCATGATAATCACAACTACCACAACAACAGCAACCTAATCACAATCTAAAAAAATATAATTTTCCCCATCGCAATAATAAAAACAACAGTAACAATTCTTGGAAACTTCATCAATACACTCCACTTTCTTAATCCATTGAAATTATATTTCATAGAATCCTTGAACAAAACATGATGGATTTTGTTTATCACCAAACCGTATGATGAAAAACATCCTAAACCTCATTGTTACAATGACAATGAGTATTGTGAATATCATCGCCTCAAAGGTCATGATACAAAGAAATGCATGAAACTCAAGAACTATATTCAAGACCTTATTGATAATAGGAAAATTGAAGTTGAGGGACACACTTCATCATCATCCACTACACAACTTAAGATCTATATACTACTCCTTTTCTTGAGCATGGGAAAGACAAACCTTCATCATTGAATATCATACTCTATGAATATACTAACAACACGATTATTATCTTTGACTCTTTATGTGGCCACATTGAATTAGTAGATAATCATTTTAATACTATCATAGTCAAAGGAGCTAATTGTAATACAACCACTCGTATAGGAAGAGTAACCATTCAATCTATCACACCACCATCCAATCCATCCACTAGACCTGATTCTCATTACAATCTCCCTGATCACCTTACAAAGAGTCCCATAAAGATCTCCTTCCTTGAACTTCTTTGCACGTCCCTTGTCCATAAAGAAATTATTGAACAAGCACTCCTTGAATCTCATGTTCTTGACAATTTGAAGCCTTAATTGGGAACCTTGCCACACAACACCACCTTGTATTTATTGACATATACCTCTGAGTTTCTTATCCTAAACACAATAAACCTTTGCATATTAAAGCTATTGTCCATCGCCATAAAATCAAGAGAATCCTTATAGATGGCGAATCTAGTTTGAAACTTTGTACATTTAAATTAATAAGATAGTTGGAAATTCCTGGGAATCCTCTTGGTCCTTCAAAGAAGATAAAAATAAAGGCTTATGATGATAGAGAAAGAGAATATGAAGGATTGATGACACTTCCTCTTCAAGTGGGGACCACAATGATAGAAACTACATGAAAAGTTGATGCAGGAGCATCTTGGGATCTTATCAATCTTACATCAAACAAAAATATCTATTTTTGTATTTGATCAGTCAAGTGTTTCTGTTAGCGGTTGATCTATGGTTGTTTTGTTGTGTTTCAGTCACTACAATGCATTTGTGGCTTCATGTGGGACCTTATTCTATGATCGTACATCATTTGGATTCATCACACATGAGATATTGCAGATTCTTTGCGAGACTATCTTCTTCATCATTTTACCAATCAGTCATTATGTTTTCTAATCTTTTTGATGTAGGACCATCCCGGGTGTAAGGGAAATCTTACATCACCCAAAAATATGTGTTTTTCTATTCAATAAGGGCTATTTTGTACAAAGATTTTATTTTTAGAAACTTACTATTTTTAGTAAGTTGGTCATTTGAACTCAGAATGTTCTAATTTTCCAAGTGAAGGTTCATCTTAGTCATATAAGAATACCAGTTGAATTTCATTGCCAAATCATCTGTATTGGAAAAGTTATTAAGAATTTACTGTTGAGATTTTAGGGTGCAAAACCTTTGAGCTCAATTTTTAGGACCTTAGAGGCTCTGGATTGAGGTCGAACCCCTGACTGACTGGAACTTTGTGAGTCAGGCACTATAGATCATGATCTCCCCTTTCTAGAAAGTGGTTATAATAGCCAATCAGAGCTACGGTTCAAAAGTTATGGCTTCTGGAAGTTGGGCTACCTAATCTCATATTTTGTAAATATTTAAAGCCGACCCTTTTGTAGTAAAAGTGAAAAATAATTAAATGCTAAGGGTAGTCGGCCTTAATGGCTAGATTTCTGGAACCTTCTTGGGTGGTGGAAATTTCCTATATAAAGAAGGACCATAGTGTTGTCTAGGGCTGTTCTGGGAGATCTGGGTAATAATTCGAGGCTTTGTCCTACAGAACATTGTAAGGGGAATGCCCATGTGGCTTTGCATATTGTAATTTTGAAAGTTTGTAATTCCACATTTGTGGAGATAACAAGAAGCCCATTTTGTGTTCTTGCAAATTGGTATTGCTTCTCTGTTTCTATTATGTGTTTGTTTCATTAAGGGGAGCACCCATCATCAAGTGGTATCAGAGCAGGAGTTCCTGAGTGTGTAAAATAGATCACCGACTGTGAGGCAGTTTGCACCAAGACCGTGGTTAGGGTTTCAACGCGCATTGTGAAAATGCCTCCATGAAGGGAACATGGCGGAAGAGCTGGTGTTGTGACACCTGAGGTTAGAGAGCTCCAGAGACAAGTGCAAGCATTGCAAGAAGAGATTCACAGAGGAATGAATCTTAATATTAGAAATGAAAGTGAGGATGAAGCCGAAGAAGGAAATGATGATCAAGAATAAGTTGAAGTTTTGAATCCAGAAGAAGAAAGGATTTTCTAAGCCATTTCCAAGATTGGGAAAAGACCTAAGATTGAGGTTCTTACATTTTTAGGGAATCTTAACCCAGAGGAGTTGATTGACTAGATCAACGAATGTGAAGAATATTTTGAGTATGAATATATTGAGGATCCTGATTGGGTCAAGTTTGTGAAGGCCAGACTAAAGGGTCATGCAAAGATCTGGTGGTAGGAGATCCAATTAGAGTGAAATCAAAGAGGAAAGGATAAAATCACAAGATGGGATCAGATGGTGGATAAGTTGAAGTGACAGTTCATTCCTGTTGATTATGAGCTTGACCTGTTGAAGAAAATGCAAATTTTGAAGCAAGCAGGAAGATCTGTTTAGGAGTATACAGAGGAGTTCTATCGAATCCTCATTAGAACAGGCCATGTAAAAGCTGATAAGGAGAAAGTTTCCCATTACCTTACTGGGTTGAGGCCAAGCATTCAGGAGGAGTTGAATCTGGTTCGAATGAACAGTATTGAGGAGGCATACCAGTTTGCCCTGAAAGTAGAGGAAAAGTTGAACAAGAAGTTTGAGAGCAGACAAAATGGA
>MU224061.1:315682-331264 GCA_018584345.1 Thuja plicata | reverse complement strand
AGTTTAGATACCAAGGAGATTGAAGACATACTGGACAGTCATGTTGGTAGAAGCACAAGGAACAAGACATATGAAGAATATCTGGTCAAGTGGAAAGGATGACCTGTTGAAGATTCATCATGGCTGAGAAGGGAGGAGGTTAACCATCTTGGTTTTCCTCTACACACCTAAGTCGTGATAGGGTCACTTCTCAAATTACCCTGGGTGTTTGATGCAGGAGCATCCTGGGTGTAAGGGAAATCTTGCATCACCCAAAAATATGTGATTTTCTATTCAATAAGGGCTATTTTGTACAAAGCTTCTATTTTTGGAAACTTACTATTTTTAGTAAGTTGGTCATTTGAACTTAGAATGTTCTAATTTTCTAGGTGAAGGTTCATCTTAGTCATATGAGAATACCAGTTGAATTTCATTGCCAGATCATCTATATTGGCGAAGTTATTAAGAATTTACTATTGAGATTTTAGGGTGCAAAACCTTTGAGCTCAATTTTTAGGACCTTAGAGGCTCTGAATCAAGGTCAAACCCCCAACTAACTAGTGCTTCGTGAGTCAGACACTATAGATTGCGATCTCCCCTTTTTGGAAAGTGGTTATAATAGCCAATCGGAGCTACGGTTCAAAAGTTATGGCTTCCAGAAGTTGGGCTACCTAATCTCATGTTTTGTTAATATTTAAAGCCGACCCTTTTGTAATAAAAGTGAAAAATAATTAAATGCTAAGGGTAGTCGGCCTTAATGGCTAGATTTCTGGAACCTTCTTGGGCGGTGGAAATTGCCTATATAAAGAAGGCCCGTAGTGTTGTCTTGGGCAGTTCTGGGAGATCTGGGTAATAATTTGAGGCTTTGTCCTACAAAATACTGTAAGGGGAATGCCCATGTGGCTTTGCATATTGTAATTCTGAAAGTTTGTTATTCCACATTTGTGGAGATAATAAGAAGCCCATTTTCTATTCTTGCAAATTGGTGTTGTTTCTCTGTTTCTATTATGTGTTTGTAGCATTAAGGGGAGCACCCTTCATCACTTTTGATGGGATTTTCTGAGTGTGGTCATGCCATCTTATTGTTACAATTGAGTCTGACTCTATTGTATGATCACATCTCTTATTTATTTCATCAAAGGTTGTTCTATAAGATTTTTGTCTTGACCTTATTGTTGTAACATGTTTTCTCTATTATTGAGAATTGTGATCTTTTCTGGGCTGACCTGATGTTGTGATTGCTTTATAATCTTATGGATTTGTTCCTAAGGGATAGGTGATCTTCATAAGATAATTTGTCTTTAGTTTGGCTAGGGTTTTTAAAGGTTTCTAATAATAATCAATCTTGTATGCTTGACATGTCAGACTGCATGTTGTAGATATGTTGTAAATAACTTTTTGATAATAATTGAAGGTCGATCTCTTATTTATATCCATCTTTAATTTTTGTTCCTTTTTTTTTAATATTGGTTGCAAGGAATGAATTGATGTCCTAGAAGTTTCTCCATCCTTGATTTCATCAATTGGTATCAGAGAAAGTTTTGCAACCTAGGGTTTTATTTTGGGGTGTTGGTGGTAAGGATCCAACAAATGGCTACTAAGAATTATGAAAATAGCTAGGAGAAATGCTAGAGGTGGAGCTAGGAATATAGATCCAATGGTCTTAGAATTGCTGAGATAAATTTCTTCCAGATTGGACACAGTTGAGAATTCTTAGAGGAGAGGACAACATATAGAAGATGCAAGTGGTGAAGAATGAGATGAACAACATTAGGGTCCAATAGTGTAAGGAGAGAACAATGAGGCACAATCAGAGTTGAATCATGAAGAGGAGAGGTTCATTATAGCCTTGACTAATGTCAATAGGAGATATGATTTCAATCCACCTGATTATCATGGCAACCTATATGCTGATGAATTGATAAATTGGATCAAAGAGATGAACAATTATTTTGAACTTGAAGGAACTAATGAAGAGAATAAGGTAAAATATGCCTTCACTAAGATAAAAGGACATGCATCCTTATGGTTGGAACATTTGTAGACAGATCGACAAAGAATGGGTAAAGACAAGATCAAATCTTGGGATAGGAAGGTGAATAAGTTAAAGGATAATTTTTTGATTGAGAAATACCAAGTAAGTTTATTTATAAAGTTGCACAACTTGAAGCAGAGAGACCTAAGTGTTAAGAGTTATATTAAAGAATTCTATAAGTTTAATATCAGATCTATTCATATAGATGATGAGGCTGAACAAGTTGCTTGCTACCTTAATGGTTTGAGGATGTCCATACAAGATGAAATTAGTATATTTCATATTAGGATTGTGGGAGAGGCTTACAAGTGGTCCTAGAAGGATGAAGAGAAGCTAAACTAAAGATATAAGCAAAGATAAATAGGTAGAGGAGGAAGATTTCAAAGAAGTAGAGTAGATATTCTAAAAATCAAGGCAAAAGTGAGTTAGAAGTTAAAGATATTGATCACTATAGGAGGAATGAAAAGAGTTCTTACCGTAATGAAGGACAAGGTAGTGGTTAAAGGAGGAAGTTCAATGGTACTTGGTTAAAATGTGGTGAAGTTGGACATAGAGCCTTTGAATGCAAGAAAGGTAATTATGAGAAGAAGGCAGTAGGAGAAACACATTTACCAATGAAGACTCCAGTGGTTCAATGAAAAACAATCAAGTAAAGGAAGGTGCAACCTTGATGACTAGGAGAATCCTATACCATAGAGAACATGAGAAGGAATCTATACAAAGGAAGATTTTTTTAAGAACAAGATGTAAGGTACAAAACAAGGTGTGTAATGTTGTCATAGATAGTAGAAGTTCTGATAATCTTTCTTTAGAGGAGTTGGTTTACAAATTGAAGTTGCCGAGGTTGGAGAATCCTAAACCCTATCAGATTGCATGGATACAATATGAACACAAGGTACTAGTAAATCAACAATGCCTATTTAAATTCAAGGTTTGAAAGTATTATGATAAGGTTTTGTGAGATATTATTCCTTTGGATGTGTGTCATATCTTCTTGGGTAAATCATGACAGTATGATAGGAAAGCTATGCCTGATGGTAGAAATAATGTTTAAACTATTGTTTCTAATAGGATGAAACAAATTTTTTTACCTTTAATGGAACCTTTTAAGAGTGAAGTATGTACGAGTGCAAGAATTTTTCTAGTTAATGGTAGGAAGTTTTTGGATGGCATGAAGCATAATAATATGTATTTTTATTTAGTACCTAAGGAGTCTTAGGAGATTGTCTTGGTAGAAGAACATCCTAAATAAATCATTGGATTGTTGAATGAGTATGATGACATAATATCACATAATGTACCTAATGGATTACCATCATTGAGAAGTATTAGTCATTGTACGGATTTCATACCAGGGACTAGTTTGCTTGATAAAGTAGTATATATGATGACACCATAACTCAATAGGAAAGTGCATGATTTGTTGTAGAGAGGGTTGATTAGAGAAGTTTTTGTTATCTCTATAAGATTACTTTCTTGTCATTATTTTATTTCAAATTCATAGATTCAGGAAGAACCAGTCGGTGAAATGAGTTAGTTGTATATTTGACTAGTCGGAAATTTACACTGTGCCAGTCGGTGAATTCATACATAAGAGAGAATTTGGTAAAGCACAAAGATTTAAAGACCAAGTATCGAGTGTCTAAAGTTACTAAGTGTTATAGGACACTGAGTGGATAATCACCTAGTACTGAAGTTATAATAACCAAGTTGAAGGAGTTACTCAACTGAGTTAGACAATGAATCATAAATGCAATTAGATCACATTTAATGCTTTGTCAAAATTTAATTACATTACTACAAGCATTTATAATAGTTTTTTACATGATCAACGATTCAAATAAAATCATAGTAAAGATCTAAGGCATAGATCAAATGGAAAAAGAAAGTTTTCTAGTACCAAGAAAAAACAACAAGTACCGAGGTAAAAGTGACATGGTCACCAAGCGAAAAAGAAGATCTAACAATCAAGAACAATTCATAGAAACCTAATGCATAATATTAAGAGGCATAAACTCTTAAATATATTGGATGATTTATAGAGTAGAGATGATGATACAGAGGAGGTTGATATTTTTAAATAAATTTGCTAAGGGTTAAAGGAGTTATTTGAAGAACAAAGAGTAGAGCAGAGAGCACCGAGCAAAAATTGAGCTACAACAAAGCATATCTGAGTAGTGTTACATTTTGAGATTGAGGTAACACATATCAAAGCACATAGATTCTAAACATCATTTTCATTTGATTCATTTTTACACACATTGTTGAGTTATTGATACTATTGTATTGAGAACTTTAAATCCCAATACTAGGTAGACCTTAACCGATCTTATATTTGTAAAACCTTTAATAGGGTACATCTCTAAGTGTAGAGTTTGTAAAAATCCTCTAACAAGGTAGCCCTAACAAATATTTTTTTACTCTTGACTGGGTAAGGTATCAAAATGGCTAAAAATTATAAGATCTAACCGAGCACCCTTTATAAGTTTCAGTTAGTGAAGGTTGTGGGAGTCATCCCCACCGTAGTTTTGTCCTCTAACCAGGGATTTTTGTCTAAGAAAAATCATAGAGTTATGAGTTCTATTGTTTATTGTTTTGATGTGATGTTTTAAAAGATTTATATTACTTTCATTTTAAATTTATGAACTTGGTAAACAACAAGCAATAGTATATAGTTTATAGGCAGTTGTAGTTATAAATTGTTTGCGGTACTGATTCACCCCTCCATTTTTAGTCCCAACTTTCCATAATCATTCCAACAATCGGTATCAGAGATAATACTCTTTAGTTAAAAGGTTTGACCACCTGAGATTTGAAGGTCTAAGTCATGGAAAGTTCTAGGAAACTCAAATGGATTGATGGCCTTGAATCTAAGCTAGAAAGTGCAAGAGAGTTAATCATTGGTTTAAAAAAGAAACTTGAGAAATCTCTAAGGATTAGAAGGAAAATATATGATGAACTGAAGGTTAAACAAGAATAGGTTGATACACTTGAGACAACATCTGAATGAAGTGTTACTAATGATTTAGAATCATCCATAAGAGAACTACTAGAAAATAATGACTCACTTAGCGAGCAGTTGGACTTAATGAAGATAGACCTTGAAACCAACATGATAAAAATGATTGAATTGATTGAAGGAAAAAGGACTGCTAAAGATGAAAATAAAATGGAAGAAGATGATAAAAGGCAAGTTGAAATCAGGCTAACTGAGAAAGATAGTAAGATTATGAGAATGAACCAAGTTCACTATGATATGAATGACCAACTTATGAATGAAAATCAATTAGATAACACAAGAAAGAAATTTGAGAACCAAGAATTGAAAGTTGAGGTTGAAATAATGGGTCAAAGACTGAAAGATGCAAATGAAATACAAAAAAGAAATGAAGAAGAACAAAAATATCTGGATCAGCAATTCAAGAATCAGAAACAAAGCAATGAAAAAATAGGAATTGGATTCAAAGAGAACAACACTAGCAAGAAAGGAGAATCATCAAACACATAGAAATATGAAAGTACTACACCCCACCGAAACAAAAGAATCCAAGTTGCAATTATTGTGGGAAGCCTGGACACACTACTAATGTCTGTAGGAGGAGGAAAGCTAAAGCACCAAGTGCACCTAAATTTGATGGTTATTGTTTTATATGAAATAGGTATGGACATCAATTTTTTGAATGAAAAACTGCAATAAGTATGGACACAAAGCTAAAGAGTGTAGAAAAAAAATGACAAGTGGGAGCCTAACCGAGAGACTACTAATATTAATCAAGTAGGAAAATCTACACCTTGGGACTATAATACAAGAATTTCATGTTTATCCTATGGAAGGTATAGACACATTTCTACAAATTGCATGTTGATGCATGAAAAAAATAACTGAAGAGCATGGAGAAACCCTGACATGACATGTTTTCATTGTCATAAGGTAGGAAACCTAACAAGAAATTGTAGGTACCAAGGAGATGCACCAACCGGAGATGAATCTACAGTGAAAGCTCCAACTACTATTGATGAAATCAGAGAACAAATAAACAAAACCTGGAGGAGAAAGACTCATGATGAGGGAATATCATTTAGAACTATAGACAACACCATGTCTACTGAGTTGTTTGCACCAAGATCCACCTAATTGGTGTGAGGTATGTAGGAACTTCATGTTTATTATAAATCTTACTTCAGCTCCTAAGCATTAGATTTTAGATCCATATCACCATATTAAGATGTATTTGGATAAGTTGTGAAAGTTTTGGATGAACATTATTATATTTGGTTTTTTTTTTTTACTCAGTAAAGAAGAGTAACTATGCAGTCGGTATAAAGGTAAAAAGGGACTTGGTAAGTACATTTATTATAAATTAATTGATCCATTAGAAACCCTAATCATGGGAAACCTATAAATAGGTTTATGTATTATTTATTTTTGACCTAACATTTTTGAAAGAGGATTGAGCATATTGCAGAGAAATTATCGTGGTGAATTCAAGTGATTTCAAGGTAATTTTGAATTTTTGCAAGAACTTTAAGATACATTTCTAAGATATCCATTGTACATTGAGTTGTGTTTGTGAAGTTGACTTATTATTAAGCATGCCCTATTTTTTTGAAGTGATACATTTTGAAGTGATCATGACACTTAAGATGCAAACACCATTTCTAGTGAAGAATGTCAAACCAGTGAACCTAAAATATAAGTTTCCCCTAGCTATAGCTGTAGGAATTGACATGATGGGAGAATTTTCCTCAATACCATTGCAAGTTGTTTTGATTGAAGATGTATGCAAATTCATACATTTTAATATTTGTGATCTATGTGAAACTGAGATTGATGCTTCATTCATAAAGTTGTGTGTGGATGGAAAATTTAAGGATGATCACACCCATCTAGAAACTAGAGGATTGATTCATGTTATTAATTTAGTGAGGGTATTCAAGCCCAAGTGGGTAAGGATGGTATTCAGCCGAGTACATGACTAGTTTATGTGGTTGGAGGAACTGATTAAAGTAACTAAGGATGTGTTGCACATCATCATTGGATTCCATATCGGAGATAGACCAAAGGTTATTAAGAAGATTGACAAGGGTAAGTTCACCGAGCTAACCAAGGCACAATGGAATGATAAAGGAATGAGTATATCTACTATGACATATCCTAAGTTAAAATATGCATGCAACATCATATCTTACCGATTGTTTCAATCATCCCAAGTGGATAATGTACCATCTGGTGCAGTTGATCTAGCATACAAGATAGTGAAGAAAGGACTACAGATAGATCTCTCTGAGATTTTTCTGAAGTAGATAGCAAATAACATGAATTTTATTCTACTACCATAATTCATTTCCCTCCATTAGAGATGAAGTTTGGAAGATTGAAAAGACAACTATATATCAGATACATGAATTTATAGACAGTCTAGGAGACAATTTTGATGCAATCATGTCTAATTATTTTTTGAAGTTCAAAGCTAGAATGTAGAAAAGATATTGATTTACACCTCAACTAGTTGCAAAATATCAGGATAACATATGTTTTGAAGTAGATACAGATGTTTGTATAGTTAAAGCTATTGAACCGAGAGTTGAATGGATTCAACCGATGGGTTATGAAATAGATAATGATATTGGTTATAAATAGATTAAAGCTCTATTAGAAAAACCAATTGATCCCAATGAAAAGAATAGATGTGGCACTTATGAAGAATTCAAAGACAAAATCAAGCAAGGTATTTGGTACATAGGTCAATTAAAAAAAAAAGTAAAATGATTAATCTTTTATCAAAGACTCTTGAAGTTTATGATACTTTGGACACTAAGAATGCACAATCCATTGTAGTGGTTGAGAAACAAAATGTACAATTTCCCTCACCAAGTAAGAAAGGTATTACAAGGAACACCAGATCATTGGTACAACCTACAAAGAATAATTTTGCAAAAATAATTCAATTGAAAGGAAAGACTTATGAGAGAACAAGAGGAAATAAACAACCTGCTAGAATAAGGAGAAGATTATTACTTGGAAAAGAGAGTGATACAAAATCTAATGAGCCTAACAAATCTATACACGTTGCAGATCTTTCACAATTTTCATTAAGTCTTGATGATTTTTTTGATAGATTAAAGGAATCAGGAGGATTTGGAGGATTTAGGAAAGTTAAGTATCTAAAGAGGAATGAAGAGGACAAGAAAAAGATTGAAGATGCAGTTGTTGTAATTATAATGAAATATAGAGTAACACCTATAGAGCTTGTAGATAAGCTACCAGGGGAACTTTACAAGAAAATTGATGCAAGGTGGAAGTATGCAATTAACCAAGAGAAGGACATGAGAGAGATATCTCTTATGCATACTATTCCCAACTTGGCACCATCTGAGATTGCAGAAGAATTGATGAAACATTCAAAGATATTTATAGTCAAGGGAAGATCCCTGAGGATAATGAATGGAGACCTACAATTAGTAGAGAATGATACAACTAGAAAATGGAAAGAAATATATCAAGTAGATGATACTGAGAAATGGGAAACTGAGAGTCAAGATGATACAAAGTTTTATCATGTAAAGCAAAGCACCAAGTAAATAGATCCAATTGATCTAACTACTGACAATGTGGAGATTATCATTAAGGAATTACCTAAGGACAAAGATCCAGTAAGATATCAAAAGATAAAGATGTAATGGATGTACAAGTGCAGGATACCAAGTACATGGATATTGATTACATGTCATTGCATAGTACCAAACTGATAATTAAGCAAATACTCAATTACCTCAATGTACAAGATGTTTCTACTGACACTACACTAGAAACAAAAACCATAGAATCTAAGACACCTACAGATATAGATAAGGTAAAAGTTGATGAACCTACTGACACTGAGGGACAACAACATGAAGAGCCACCAAAAAACCCTACCAATGTACAAAAGAAAATAGATACATAAAGTGAAATTTTGTAGGAATCAAATCTTATAGAAAACACTAAAGAAATATAGAAGGATGAATAGAAAGAAGAATAGAAACCCATGGAAGAAGTAAAACAAGAAGAAAGTATAGCTGGTACACATACCAAGTCACCAAATGAAACCATGGCATCACATTCCAAACGCTCTAGTAGAGAGAGAAGATCAATTGAGAAAAAGAAGTGCAAAAAGAGGAAACAAGTGATTGATTTGAGAAAGCCAATCATCATACTCAAGGGAGACACTAATATGATGAAGCCAAAATAATTACACATTTATGCATCGATTGTAGCTCAAAAGACCAAGCAGGATAATTTATTAACAAAGAATAAAAAGGTAGACATCCTAGAAGATGTAAAGGAGGTTTTCCAGGAAATTCTTCCTGAAGTTACAATTGATGAATCTAATCCCCTACTAGACCAAGTTGGAAATTTAGTCAATAGATCAAAGGACCAACAAGGACATAACCGAGTATATGCTAAAGATTCACAAGGTGTCAATAGAGAAGAAGTTGATGGAAGATTTATTGAAAGACACTAATGTTGACAAGGTAACTCTTTTCAAGTTATGTACAAATATTGAGAACAATCTCACATCCATCATAGAATTATTTCAAAATTTTTGTATTCTTTCAAACTTTACTGGTGAAATCAAGAAGAAAGAATCAAATATTGAAAAAGAGCTGACTGAGAAGCTTAAGCAGTTAACTACCATTCTTGGAGCATTCCAGAATTATTACTAAAAAATTAAATAACTCACAGGAGTTCAACTTTCATTATGATAGGAGGAGGATAATCTTCGATTGGTGTTTCTTAAACTACAAGCATTATTGAATCCCCACATCCAATCAATGCATATACAAATGAAGAAAGACAAATATTTAATTGATCATCTAGATGTTAGCTCACTAGACAGTATTGTTGGTTAGTAGCAAATATTACCGAGGATGTTGTTATACTTCAGAATCTTTGAGACACATGGGAGACAGTATATTTAGGGATACAATAGAGGTATAACCATCTTTTTCAGAATTAAGTTTTACTTTTGGCAGTTTTTATCAAAAAAAGGGGATATTTACTATGTATATGTATATGTATTCATAGTCAAAACAAAAAAAAAGTATATATATTTGGAAAAAAAAGATATGTATAGAGTGTAACATCAGAGGGGGAGTTACAAATTTTGATGAATTTGAAAGTTTTTGTCAAAAATGCCCAAATAATGCCAAAGGGGGAGATTGTTATCTCTATAAGATATATTTCGTTGGCATTAGTTTATGTCAAAGTCATAAAGTCAAGAAGAACCAGTCGGTGATAGGAGTTAGTCATATATTTTACTAGTTGGCTATTTACACCGAGCCTATCGGTAAAGTCATACATAAGAGAGAATTTGGTAAAGAAAAAAGAGTTAAAGACCGAGTACCGAGCATCTACAGTTACTGAGTGTTCTAGGACACCGAGTGGATAATCATCGAGTATTGAAGTTCTAATAACTAAGTTGAACAAGTTACTCAACTGAGTTAGACATCAAATTATAAATGCGATCAGATCACATTTAATGCTTTTTCACAACATTAATTACATTACTATAAGCATCTATAATAGTTTGTTATATGATAAATGATTCAAATAAATTAAATTGAAGATCTAAGACATAGATTGAAAACAAAAAAATAAAGTTTTCTATTACCAAGAAAAACAACAAGTACCAAGGTAAAAGTGACATGGTCACCGGGCAGAAAAAGAAGATCTTACGGTTAAGAACAATTCACAACAACCTAACACATAAGATTAAGAGGCATAAACTAATATATATATATATATATATATATATATATATATATATATNAAATAATATATATATATATATATATATATATATATATATATATATATATATGTTGGATGATTTACATAGAAGAGATTATGATACAAAGGAGGATGATATTATCGAAGAAATTTGTTAAGATTTAAAGGAGCTATTTGAAGAATAAAGAGTAGAGCAGAGAGACTGAGCAGAAATTTAGCTACAGCAGAGCATATTCGAGTAGTGTTATAGTTTGAGATTGAGGTGACACATATTAGAGCACATAGAGTTTGAATATAATTTTCATTTGATGCATTTTTATAGACATTGTTGAGTAATTAATACTATTGTATTGAGAACTTTAAATCCCAATACTAGGTAGATTTTGACCAATCTTATATTTGTAAAACCTTTAACAGGGTACATATCTAAGTGTAGATTTTGTAAAAATCCTCTAACCACCTAGACCTAAAAAGTGTTTTTATACTCTTGACCGGGTAAGATATCAAAATGGCTAAACATTGTAATATCTAACCGAGCACACTTTATACTATAGCTAGTGAAGTTTGTGGGTGTCATCCCACCATAGTTTTGTCCTCTAACCAATGATTTTTGTGTAAAAAAAATCATGCATTTATGAGTTATATTGTTTATTATTCTGATGTGATGTTTTATAAGCTTTATATTACTTTTATTTCAAAGTTCTGAACTCGGTAAACATCAAGTAGTAGTATATGGTTTATAGACAGTTTCAGTTATAGATTTTTTGAGGTATTGATTCACCCATCCCCTCTCAGTCCAAACTTTCCATAGTCATTCCAAAAGGTTTGATTCCATGTGCACTGCATGTAGTGTTGGCACCTAAGAAAGATGTACAATGGAGGATGTGTACTGATTCAAGAGCTATCAACCAGATTACAATTGAGTATCAATTTCCTTTTCCAAGGATGGATGATTTGATAAATTATTGTTGTGGAGCTAATTATTTCACCAAGATAGACTTGAAGATTTGGTACCATCGGATTAGAATCATAGAAGGTGATGAGTGGAATACTACATTTAAGATAAATGAAATATTATATGAGTGGCTTCTAATGCCTTTTGGATTTTTTAATGCACCTAGTACTTTCATGAGGTTAATAAATAAAGTTCTGAAGAAATTCTTGGGTAAGTATGTCATTGTGTATTTGGATGATATCTTGATTTTTAGAAAGAGGAACATTTGATGCATGTTAAATAGGTATTGCATAGGTTGAGGGAAGATAAGTTTCTAATAAACATCAAAAAGTTTACTTTAATGAAACACGAGTTAGTATACTTGGGGTTTGTAATATATGTTGAAGGATTGAAGATAGATCCTGAAAAAGTGAAAGCCATATTTGAGTGGCCTACATCGGGGAATGTTGGAGAGTTAAGATCATTTCATGGGTTGGTTAGTTTCTATGGGAATTTTGTCAAGAACTTTACTTCAATCTATGGAGCGATGATTGAAACAATGAGAGGAATTAAAAATCAGTTTAAATGGACCAATGGATCACAAAGGAGTTTTCAATAATTGAAGAAAAAGGTGATAGAACAATTGGTGTTAGTTTTACCTAGTTTGAATATGGTATTTCAAGTAGAATGTGATGCTAGTGTAAATGAAACTGGAGCTATTTTTACTCAAGAAAGGAGACTTGTTGCCTATTTTAGTGAGAATTTGAATGATTCTAAGAGAAGGTATTTAGTGTATGATTAGGAATTCTATGCTATAACCCAAGCCTTGAAGAAATGGAGACATTATTTGTTACCTAGAGAGTTTGTACTGTATACTAATCATCAAGAATTGAAGTATTTGAGTAGCCAAGGTAATTTGAATTAGAGATAGATGAGATGGGTTGAGTTCATACAGAGCTATACCTTTGTGTTGAAACATAAGAGTGGTGTGTCAAATAAATTTTTTGATGCTTTTAGTAGGAGAAGGACTTTGTTGACTGAAATGAAGATTCTAGTATTGGGAATTGATGAATTAAAGATATTGTATGAGGAAGATCAAAACTTCAGTGAACCTTAGAAGTCTTGTAAGGAACCTATTATTGTAGACATAAGAAAGTGGCTGGATTATTTCATTTAGGATGGGATTTTATCTAGAGGTAGTCAGTTATGTATACCTAAGATTTCTATGAGAGATAATGTGATTAAGGAAAAATATAGTGGAGGTTTAGTAGGACATTTTGGCATTGATAAGACATTAGCTTTGGTAAGTTAGAATTAATTTTGGCCACAAGGTGAGATGTGAGAAATTTTGTATAGAGTTGTAAGGTATGTCAAGCTGCAAAAGGTAGTAGTCAGAATTTGGGGTTGTATACACCTTTGACAATACCAATCATACCTTGGGAAAAAATTAGTATGGATTTTGTACTTGGTTTTCCAAGAACACAAAGAGGTTATGATTTAATCTTTGTGGTTGTCGACATATTTTCTAAGATGGAACGTTTCATTCCTTGTAAGAAGACTATAGATGCAGTGCATGTAGCTAATTTATTTTTCAAGGATATTGTGAGACTACATGGGTTACCTAAGAGAATTGTTTCTGACAGGGATAGTAGGTTTGTTGGTTATTTTTGGAGGACACTTTGGAAGAAGATCAAATCTGATTTGAATTTCATTTCTACTTTTCATCCACAAACTAATAAACAAATAGAGGTTATAAACATGATTTTAAGGAACTTGTTGAGTTGTTTAGTAGGAGATAAGCCTGGAAATTGGGATCTAGTTTTACCACAAGCATAATTTTATTATAACAATTTAGTAAATAGGAGCATAGGGAAGACTGTTAAGATTGATGAACATCAATCTACCCAAGAACACCTGCATGCATAGCTATTACAAACAGAATGAAACAGACAGAAGAGAGAAGGATCCAGAAAGCTATGGCAGCCGATAGGCCAGAGACTGCAAACCCATTGTGAAAGAAATTATCTTCTATTAACACAATGATGAAAATAATACAATCTCCTTACCAAATACAAAGAGGTGAATCATTATAAAGGAATCACGAAACCCTAAAAGGGAAACTAACAAAAATAGAAACTGCCTAAGGTTAGCTTAAGCAAACTAGAGTGAATAGGGAAGTTACTAATTAGATCATAATGATTTAAATTAGTAACCCCAATAGACTATTACTCTAACACCCCCCCCTTAAGATAAGCTTAGGGAGAAGCCAAACCTAGGAAACTACTGCAGAAAGCAGGAAAGATGGGTCCGGCAACTAGGCCTGATCAGGTACCCAAAACATAAAGCAAAGGATGTCCCAGAGAAAGGAACAAGAAGAGAGCAAGTAGCACCTCCGAAGCATGTCTGAAAACTTTGTCAGAAGATACTGCTGGAACCCCCACTGAAGTGCATGATCAGGTAGAGAAGACAAATGTCTGAAGAGCTGATCAATCAAACCAGGAAGCAATAGAACTAACACGTGAACCCCCCCATAATGCTAAACTGGGAGAGGTGACAGGAACACTGAAATGCGAAGCCAGAAACAACTGCAGAAGAAGAACTAGGAACACCAAGTGCAACAGAGGTACAAACATAGGATAAAGGGTGGTGTCATCGACATAGACTAAATGGGCTAATGTCATGGAAGGTAGGCTCACTTGAAAAGAGTGGATGCACCTAAGGAAAATGCATCATAATCCCCCCATGGCACTTTATAACATAGTGCGGGTACAAAAACTGAACTAGGTGTGCAAGATCCCAAGAAAGCAGAAGAGGGAAATTTATCTCAGTGCGTTTACAGAACAAAGATACATCAGAAGGCAAAAGGAGACATCAGACTTCAACAGCAAAAAACACTATCGAAAAAGTGGAACCCAAAAACCTAATCACCATAGTTGGAAAGAGCTTGGAAAGAGATTTTTGACGATATAAAGAAGTCGAAAAAAGACCTCTGTATGCTCCCTATAGAGAGAAAAAGGTGATAAAGGCCCAAAATTGCTCCAAAATTCCCTAAAAGGCTTACAAGAGCCCCAGGGGCTAAAAAAAATTAGCCCCCGGGTGCATGGCGCACGCTGGGGGCTTAACCCTAGCTCCTGGTCTATAATAAGACCGTCCACATAACCCCATAAGCCCGCGGGGGCTATGAAAAAAGCCGCAACCCGTCGGAGCGGAGCGGGGGCGGAGGATCCGGGCGGAGAGGCTATAACAGGAGGCGCACCGGAGCAGCCACCGGAGCGGTGAGCGAGCGCAGTTGACGGCTGGTGGCGAGAGCAGGGGATAGAGGAGAGCCACCGCGGGTGGTAGGAACATAGGGGCGGCGCTGGTCGCGGCGGCGGGGGCCGCAGTAGAAAGGGCGGCGCGGGCCGCGTATAGAAAAGGGGTGCCACCGGCGGTGGCCGAGCCCCGGTGGGGCGGTGGCGGCCCCCCGGTGGCGCCTTTTGAAAATTCACTATGCCTGTATAAACAAACCAAAAAAACATTAAAAAACATAAGGTTTTTTAATTTTTTTTTCTCGATTTCTGTGCCCGTACGGCCCTGGGAGGCCGAAAAAACTCTCAGAGGCCCCTGTAACCAAAATGGTCAAAATTTTATATGATTTCGACTCTCCCAAGCCTTCTGGACGCAATGGTGGAGTCCTTTTTGGCTCAAATAGATCCAAAAAATAAAGACCCCCCAGAACCAGAGACAAATGCCGGAAAAGCTTCTGAAAGCTTCAAACCCTCGCTGCTTCAACAGAGAATGAACAGCCGAATGCAGGAGAGCTCTGATACCATGTTAAGATTGATGAACATCAATCTACCCAAGAACACCTGCATGCATAGC